>JANHGL010002036.1:0-28574 GCA_024611195.1 Ceyx melanurus
GCCCCAACCACCTCCCTGGGGAGCCTATTCCACTGATCCACCACCCTCAAGGTAAAGAACTTCTTCCTGATATCCAGCCTAAATCTACTCTTCCCTAATTTAAACCCATTACCCCTTGTCCTTTCACTCCAGGCCCCTGAAAACAGCCCCTCTCCAGCATTTCTGTAGGCTGCCTTCAGGTACTGGAAGGTGGCTATAAGATCTCCCTGGAGCCTTCTCTTGTCCAGGCTGAACAACCTCAGCTCCTTCAGCCTGTCCTACCCCATAATAAAGAATTTCTTCCTTATGTTCAAACTAATTAATCTGTCTTTCAGTTTAAAATCATTGTCTGTTGTCCTGTAGCTATAGGCCTTGGTAAAAAAGTTTATCCCTGCCTTTATTATAAGACCTCTTTGTATATTAAGATATAGGGAGACCTTATTGCAATTCTGCTCAGAAGCTTTTCTATGCCTAACAATCCCAACTCTCTCAGTCTTTCTATGTTTACTACCAAATACTACAAAATGTTTATTAGCCAGTTAAGAAAAATTTTCCTATTTTCATCAAATAAACTGTGTTTCAGGATGTGTTAATTTGTGCTTAGAGGTAGGAATTCCTCTGCAGGGGTGTTTTTTGAAGAGGATAAGGATAGTTGCCCTATTTCGTCCTCACATTTATGACTCAGACACCCAAAGATTTTAAGCAAGAAATTTACAATTAACATGATACAAGAAAGCCTCAACTATTCCAAAGTAACTTTTTACTTTCATTAATAATTAAACAAGGAAGACATTTCACAAGGATAAGTTTTGTGTGCAAATGAGGCCAAATCTCAGGACAAAAAATTGACAAGAGTTCTGCCTCCAAGTCTACTTTCACATAGTTTATCTACTCATAGTTAATGGCTTTCTTTTCATAAAGCAAGCAGGGAGATAGACAGTGCATAGTGAAGTGTGTGGTTTCATCATTTCCTGTTAGAACAGCCCTTAGGCTGCTTCTCAGGCATTTATTTTTTCCTCTGTTGTATGGCAAAACATCTTAGTTTCATATGTATTATATGGATTGATTGATTGATTGATTAATTATTTAGGTTTTATTGTAACTGATTTTTGGAATAGCCCTTGAGGGACAGCTATATGTCACCTGAATAATAAACAAAAATTAATCAGTGATTATCTGCAGTTTTCTGAAATCATAATGTCTCCCTTTGCTTTTCATTGCCCTTTGTCATTAGAAAAACCTAACCCCAACTTTTCTGATTATTATTATTAGAACTTTATTCATACAAAGCCATAGCAAAAGTCAGAGAGGAAAGTGTTTTCTGCTTAGCTCTTGATACAGCCCTTCCTACCTGCTAAAAAAAAAAACTTAAAAAAAAAAATACTGTGTTGTATTGGCCTTGATGTTACATCTATGTACTTTCTGTGCATTGTGATCATTCTCCAAGATATCTCTAGCTTTCAACAAAGCACTGGCAGATAACTGATCAGAACAGAGATCTGAGAAGCAATGAACTGTGACAGTCTCTATACTCTGTCAATAGCTAAGAGAAAGAGTTTGGAGCATTTATTTAATCATATTATATTTCAGGTTCCAAAACAGTGATCATGAGAAATAACACTCATTTTTAACTAGCACTTAGAGATCCTTGGGTGAGTCATTGCACATAAATGAAAGTTATTACTACTAATTATTATCAGTTTGGGGAAATAGAATTAGTTGGGTTTTTTTTTTGTGTGGTTTAATTAGTTCAGTTCCCATGTTTATCAATGTTATTTTTTCCCTCTATAAGTTTGAGCTATTTTTATTTCATTTCAAGAATATTTAATTTTATTCTGATAATTTTACTCAGCTTTATTGAGTTTCCTTTTAGAGTTCTGCTGATGCTCATAACAACATCAGTAATGACCAAAGGTTCTTGAGGAACATTAAATAAATGAAGTTTGACCACAGGCCCATTAGCTTTTCCGCCTTAATAAAGATGCAGGTCCTCATGGGATTGATTGTGTTTATAGTCTGCTCAGAATGAAAATGAACCTTTTTATGACTCACAGAGGTGATAATATGGAGTTCATCAGCTCTATTAATCTGTGTGGAATAGTCTGGAAGCTGTGTTATTTAGGTGGAGAATTGATAACCAATGTTAAGGTTAATAAAAAAGTGAAGAGCAAAACTTGGACTTCAAATCAAGGAGAGGAGGAGAGACAGGAAGCACAAGACACTGTGTGATGCCCTCAGAGGTGGCATTCATGTCACCAAGTATATACAATATAAAGACCTAAGAGATGTATTATAGGTCAGCATGCTACAGGGGTATCATTATTTTTGGTACTGCAGGAAGCTGGTGTGCCTGAGTGTCTGAAGGCAGTTCCTTTGCCCCCAGGCACTAAATGAAGTTTTATATTTACCTTGGAACAAATATTTTGTATGTTCTCTCTTTCTTACTTCCCAACACCACAGGCAACAAGTAAAAGTTTCAGTAACTATATCAAATTTCTTCCACTTTTACATTACCTGGCTTCCATATATTTCAACTCTTAGACAGGCATTGTTCATGTAGAATACAAAAATTTCAGTGGTTTTCCTGAGTTCTTCAGGGTCTTCACAGTGAAGTACTGGGAACTAGCAAAACTCATACACAATCCATAACAACAGTAAAATCACTTTACCCATGGACTTCATAGAAGACATGGTCAGAGGTAGAGATTTGTTTTGTGAGTAGCAGAGGGGCCAGAAAGAAAGAGAAGGGTTTTTTTTAAGTTTAAGAAGTTTCAGGAATAAGTATGGACAGATGAGGAATAAGGAAAAGGGAAAAGGAAAGGAAAAGCAGGTTGCTGAAGACAGGCTTGAGTGAAGAATTGGATGAAAACATAAGAATAGTAATGTTACTGGATCTCTTTCATGACTATACCTTCTATCTGCCTGTAAGAAATATATTTTAAACTTTGCAGTGCAAGTAAGCAGAACAGTTACTAATTAGTAGTACAATACACTTTGTACAGTCTGGCAGCACATCCTCAAGGCAGCTACCTCATTTTATTTTGCTTTTCAGTCCACCCACTAGCAAGCACACTGTGGCCTTACTCTTTCCTGTTATCAGGGGGGAAATCTGTAGCAGAAATTCTGACTTCTATACAAAACATGTTGGGTTTTGGCTTTTATTATTTTGCTTCTCTCATCTCCCACTGTTATTGATTTTATCCAGCTATCGCATCTCCTCATTTTATAATATTTTGAATACTTAGAGACTGAAAGTGTCTTTCATTTGTATCCACAGTGATTAGTACAATGGATCACAATACTTTGATCCTGGCTTCAGAATTACAGCAAAGCAGATAATAACAAAGCAGCTGTGAATTACAACAAAGAGTAAATATTTCTCTTTGGATTCTCTGAACACTAATCAAGTGCAACAGATGATACTGGCCACATTTTCCATAGACACAGAAAAAAAATCTTCCTCAAGGATCTAAAATCCTGATTTGTCACCTTGTTATTCCCCTGATATTTTGTTGCTATTACATGGTAATTTCATGCAGTGTCTCAGAATTCTAGAGGCATTTTACTGTCTCCCCACTGTCGTTCAACCAGGTTCTGTGCCTTATAAAAAGGTGAGGACTCATTATGCCATGTTAAAGTGACAGTGTATTGCAGAGCTTTGTGAGGACATGGCCAGCAAGACACTGTAGCAGACACTGTTCTGGTTGTTACCTGAACATCAGGTTAGAGGCATAATTTTAAACTACAGACCTTACTAGTAAATTGATTTTATTATACCTTAGGAAAAAAAAACATAACTCCTTGGGTTTTCTTATGATCTCACGGAGAATCCTGAAGAATTTGCTTTAGCCAAATGCGTGTAAATAATTATGTGGAAAGAGAAAAATCAATTAATTTTGCTATAAAAGTTGACTACAAGCTGACCACAGCAGGTCCTTTTCTCTTTGAAACCTTCAGACACTGGAAATAAATTTACATATTTAATGTGAAAGTTTAAATATATAAAATAATATATATTTAGATATAAATATCTAAAATATATTAAATTATCTTTCCAAAAGAGAGAGGAGGTTGATTAAATCAGACTATGATTTCAGAACAGGGTACCATCACGTAACATATTGTAGATAAAACAGAGACAGCAAAAATATTAGTGGATACCTAAATAAATAAATTCTATAAAGTGTGGAGTGCACTGGTGAAAAAAACCTCTAACAACATAGAATGTAACTTTTTTTTTTTTTTTTTTTTTACTTTGTACTGCAAAACCACAAACAGTGAAACCAGACCTATCTTGTTTGCAGAATTTCAGCCAGTATTTACTGCTTTAAGCTGCTTATACTGAAAGGAAATCAACATAACAACAGTAAGATTTATGCAGGAACCATACCCAAAAGCAAAAAAAGTGTCATTAATACTGCAGTATTTAGCAATGATAAGCAGACAAACAGGCATGAGTTTACTCACACATGAACACATACCAGATCATTTGGAGACCAGCAGGCATCATTACAGAATTTTTCCACCTGCCATCCTTTTTAATGTTATTTTTACTTACAAAACTACTTTATATAGCTTATTACTGCCTTTGGTTAAAATTGCCCACATTATTAATGTACTCTTCAGAATTATAAATCATTTCACATGTGAGTATAAGAAGCTCTGCAAAAAGCTCTTCCTATACCTACCAACAACGCCCGGTGCAAATGTTCTCAAACATATTTATAGGAGAAATAAAACTGCTTGCTTATAACAAATATTATGCATAACCCTGTAAATCAGATTAACTGGTATTCCTTCTTTCATACAATAAATTCCATAGGGAGCATCTGTTCAAGGCAGTGCATGATGACCTTGCACCAGATCAGAAAGCTCTCTGCTTTCTGCACTAATTTTGGAATCTGTTCCAAGTGGGAGAATCATTACTTAAATCTATTTTACACTGAGATTAGCATGCTGTGATACCTGCTTATTGTGGTCCATTAGTCCTTGTACCATTTGAGCAGTCAGCTGTGGCGTGTTTAGCGGTTTGGTCTGTCCAGTTTGAAAGGCTAATACATCTCATAACAGCAACATTCAACATCTCTGTGGCCTTTTTTAAGCAAACACACTCTATAGTAGATGAGGCAATCAGAAATGCAGAGTCTGAAAAATCAGAAGAGTTTATCACAGTAATTGACCTTTTGCTAACTAGTATTTCTTTGAATTTCACAAGAGAAACACTCTTTTATTGCAAAGAAGTATCTGCTTTAGACTGAGGATAAATAACTGGGGGTAAACTGCAGAGGAAGGTTCACATCCTTAAATAAGAATGGAAAATGAGCTTTAGATGTAACTGACTCAAGGAAAGGATAGAAGGTAAAACCTATTATACACCTCAAGAATTGTGGTGCTCTCTTTCCTTGCATTTATGGTGAATGTCTCTCTGGAGACATTCAAAAACAGCCTGGATGCATTCCTGTGTGATCTGGTCTGGGTGATCCTGCTCTGGCAGGGGGATTGGACTAGATGATCTTTTGATGTCCCTTCCAGCCCCTGACATTCTATGACTCTATGAATGTTTGTGTAAACTGCATAACATAATTCAGAACTGGTTTTGTAATGATGGACTCACTTGAAGGGAAAAATGTTTAACTGAGTTTAGGATTTGGACACATGGATGCAAAGGACTATGAAGGCAACAGGAACCTAAATAATACACAAGTAAGATGGTAATTTCTGACCTAGCTGCTTAAAATTAAAAAATAGCTTGTCTGGAAGAGTCATCAGTTGTTTTTAATATTGAAGGTTTACATAATACCTATCAATAGACCAAGCAGTCAATAGTGATTTTTCAGTTAGTTAATAGTAGTTGAAGAGTATTAATTTCCTTACTGTTGGTGGGTTACTGCAAGGGAATTTAATACCCAAATTGAATCAATGTCTTTGTTCTAATGATTTTCAAGCTGCAGGTTGAGTAGTCTCTGTATTTCAGCAATGTTTCAAAACATTTTAATTTCCTGCATCTATAATGAAAAAAAAAACCAAACAGTTTTGCTCTAAATGCTTGCACAAGTTTCACATAGCATTGAAATAATAGTAGATGAGAATAACCTCAGCTGAAGTCTTTATCTGACATAATTGTTGGGAAAAAAATCTAATCTGATATACTCCCTATCAAACTCAATCACAAATAAGAAATAAACTTATCAAATGAGGACTTTTCATATGATATCCTGTCTTTTCACAGACATGAAGATTGACATATTTTTTTTCTATCTAAATAACTTACCATTATGTACTCAACAAATGATGCACTGGTTAAAAAATAACATTGCAATGTGTTGGAGTTTGTCCTATTTAATCTATGTAAATTTAAATCTTTATAACAATTGTGTTTACATTTGGCTAAACAGAAAAAAAAAAAAAAAGTCCTTTGAAACCCAGTATACTTCAAACAAACAATTCACAAACAATTCTAATTATTCAGACAAAGTCTACTTACCACCGATAAATCTTAAATTCTATTTTGAAGATTTTTTTCTTTGGATTAAATAAGTCGTTAAAATTCGATTAATAACAGTTTTGACTGTAAATTCATCAGTGGAAGATACACCAGTCACTCCATAATAAACTCCTTAAAACTTCAGAGCTGGTAATAAGCCATCTAATAGAAAATAAAGGAAACAGCATATCACATCGTTTACAAAATATCTCTAGGAATGTTATTTCTTTAAAATTTTCCTCTAATTCAAAATCAACAGGTGGAAACAAACAAACTTGAAGAGTGGAGGGCAGTTCCCCCAGTATAAACAAATATTTTCTAAATAACCCAGTTCTATCATTGGAATCTAATAGTCTAAAATTTCCAAAATTTGGATTGGATTTGTTCTCTGGATAAATTTTCTGCCTTCTCCTTGCCTCTTCAATTTTTTTGCACCTTAGTATTAGTTCAAATTAAACTAAATCCAGGAAGTTTTAGATTTCAGAACAATTTATAAAATCACACAGGGAAAGACTCCTGCCATAGTCTTTTAGACTTAACTGTCTTTAGACATAACAGTGACTTTTTGATATACCTCTAAAAACAGGGATCAGTTCTTTAAAATACCTGTACCTTCAACATATTCAAATAAATCTTTCAAATATTCTTCTAGGATGCAATCTTTTTTATCCAACAATTATCCAACATGTTCCTAAAATAAAGCTATCACAAAGAAAGTAGTTAGTCACACAGTATAGGTCTTGTTATCCTACACAATATACTTTAAGAATTATTAATATACCCCAAGGGATTTAATATTATCCCCTTCAAAATCTTTTGACAATCACTCATGGGGAATGCAGTCATACATCTGCCTTCCAGTTACTACTCTAAATATTCATGGATTCCTGATAGACTCACTGCTCTCAGAGTTCAAATCAGGAGAGCCATGAAACACCCTCTTTTCCAAATGAATGTGAGAAATATGAATGTTCATGATCAATTAAAGTGATATTAAGGCATGCTCTTTGGAATAGTCTTGCTATCTTCTACAGTTACTGTGAAAATTATTTAGGTGTTGTTAATAAAACATATTAGACATAGTTATTGTTTCTAAAACACAATGTGGTTATTGTTACATGGAAGTGTGAGTTTTTGTGAGGCCTCATTACTGTAGATATTTGAGTTTCTCTAAATCTATAATAAATATATTTTCACACCACCACTGTCATGAACACATCTATACCTCTATTTCAGATATAAGGAGATACAGCAGAAAGACAGGAACTTACCAGAAAACTCAAAAGACTTTCAAAATCTATTTAATCCCTGTATTATGTTTGGATTTTTTGTGGCTTGTTGGTTGTTTTTTGGTTGGGTTTTTTTGGTTTTTTTTTTCTTTTGGTTGACTTCTTGCAATTCTATTCTATTGTGGCAGCAGAATACAACACAACTGTATTTCAGAAAGAAAAAAAACAGTTGCAAACCATAGCAGAGTTAAAAATTAATATTACATGAAGGTATGTTCCAGGTTGAGAATATACAGAGGTGTGATGTTCAGTTGTAGACAGGACCAATTCTTTTGAGAAATATAATAGCTCAAACCAGAACTGAGAGTGTGTCCAAATACCAGTGAAGAAATGCTGGGCAGCTGTATTCCTTGGGAATTGACTAAAACCACAATGAAGGATACATAATAATAAATCAAAGTGTTCCAACTGCAAAGCCCTCTCCTTTCTAAGATAGCATTTGTCCCCTGAAAGGAATAGCCACCAGTCCAACACTGCCAGTCTCATACATTTTCATTCCTATTGGAAACCTTAACAAAAAATGACAAGTATAACTCTACATGAAAATGAAAGAAAACTTAGAGTATCCCTAGAGTCCAGTAGGAACTGGGCTTTCATTATTTCATTTTTAAATGAAAACTATGAAATGATACAGGAAATATCTAGAGGAAATGTCGTAGAGTTAGGCAGATAGAAAGAGCTTTTTCACAAAGAGACGGTACAGAAATTTTTTAATCTCGCCAGTCTAAAAACAAGGAGAGCAGTCAAGGACACAACGTGTTTCTGCAGAACCTGCTAAGCTTAAAATCCTTACAATCAGGGCAGTTAAATGTGGACAATATCTAGTACATATCAGTAGTATAGGTACTATAGAATTTTTTCCATTACTAATTGGAATTGTGCGCATTGAAATACACTTCTAAAGTTTCCATGTGGAAAAAAAATCTACAGTGCCATATCCTTGATTTTCAGGAAGAACATCCTAATAATCAAACAGCACATTGTCTTTCATAGATATCTTCCACTACTCCCAAATGCATTTTTCATAGTAATACCTACTTAGAATTTTTTAGCCATTTCTGCCTAAGTTCATCCTACTAATGCAAATGAAACCTACTAAAAGAAAGAATCTCTATATCCCCTGTATTACTTTCAAAACATCTACTGATAATTTTAACCAGATTTAACTTATTTTTCGTGACTCAGATACAGCATAGAATATTACTCTGTGTTTTGCTCTTTCTTGTCTATAAAAATGATGGTAGCACTTACGTTTAAGTAAATATGCCTTGTGATAAGTAGGATTATTAATGGCTAAATAAGAGTCATACTGTATTTCTTCAATTTCACTTGAACCTCCTCTTCTTTTACTTTGTGAATTTTCATTGTATCCAGCCTGAAGGAATTTTACATTCTAAATCTCTCATGAAGATTGATGCTCATCTTTCACTGAAAACCTCTTATAAACCAAACAATTGCCTGATAATAATTTGCATATGCAACTAATAATAAAAAAGCTCTTGTATTCGAAAAGAAATATCTGACACCCCACAGGATTAAATGTAGTTCATTGTACCATTTGGCTGCATGGAGATTTATTATCTTATTGATAACCTTTAATGTGATAGTGCAGATGTCAGTGTATTTTATCTATTATTTTATGACTACAATCCTTGTTGTTTTGCAGTGTAATGAAGATAAGATCTTAACAGTTTTTGTTCAGATAGTTTAATTACCTCAGTTGCTGAGCAGGAGAAGCAGCAAGAGCAGTCTGTAGTTTGCCTGACCCTTTTCTATCAGATTGTAGCATTATTATGTACTGTACTATATTAAGCTTCATCTGGAAAAAAGCACAATCTGTTCTTTTTAAGCTTCTTAATATTTTCTAGTACTGATTCATTGGAAGTGGAACTAACAGATTGTTATAGTTAGACTGTAGGAGGGGATGAATATGCTAGAGTTTTGAATAAAATTCCAACTTTGAAGCAGGGTTAAGTCTTAAGCATGATGATGTAATCAAGAATAACAAAAAAAAAACAACTAAAAAACCCCCAACAAAAACAACAAAAAAAAAATCACAAAAGCAACCAAAAAAAACACCAAAACAAAGCATGCAGAGACATATGGCAGTAGCTTTTGAATGGGGTTCAGCGCCAGATGTTCAGGTAGGCAACATGCAGGATTCAGGATGTCATTTTAAAAGAACCCAGCTGCCTGCTGTTTCCATGAGTATAGGACATATTTGCAAAAGCTATCAACAGATAGTAGCTCTGATTATGCCACAACATTCAAGAGAAGATGAACGTCCCGTTAAAAACTGTGATATTTTCTCCATCAGATCCAGTTACAATACAGACAGTTTCTAAATGCCAAAAAGTAGATGGAGTTTAGTGGAATAGAAGGACATGAATATAAATTGTCTATACTTCAACTTCAGATTCTGGCATTTCCTGAGTCTTTTCTGCTGAACTAGCAAGCAAAAGTAAATCAATCCCTCCCTTCTGTTTAACTTTTCTTTAGGATCTTCCTTTAAATTTAAAAGTGGAAACAAAACAGGTATAGAGATAAGTTGCCAAGGTGTGGATAGCTTCCATCACAGGGGACTCAGAAGCCATTGCTTTGGCTCTAGAATAGGGTTTTGAATTCTTTTTTCACTTTAAAGTGAAACTACAAACTCCTCAGACTCAGGCTCCATAAAGTCTTATCCTGTCCATCCATGTGTGCAAGTCTAAAAGTCCCTATATCCTTCCCTTTGTGTCACAGACCTGACTGACAAGTGGGAATTGTCCTCTTAGTGGAAACTCTGTGGCAGTTCTAGTAGTACTACCATGGAAATGACAGTTCAAGAACAATACGTCTATGAGAAGCCCAGTTCCACACAGAAAACATGGAGACACCTTTTCACTGTGATCCCCATATCTCATCCTCAAGGAAATTATGTATGTACAGGTTTTCCACAGAAAGAAAGACAGCTTAGGGGAAATTCACCCTAACATGTAGTGCAAAGGAGTTTAGCAGAAAATATTTTATTTTTTCCATCAAGGAGTATTCATTATCCCTACAGTATAGCTGAGATTAAATATACATACCTCATCAAACCTCTTGCACAACAGGGGAATTCACTATAAATAATTCATTAAGTAGTGTTTAATCATCTATGATCATGACAAAACCTCCACTGGTGTATTTATAAGAGCAACCTGAAGCAAAGCTAGTTTCTGTTTTCATCAAATCTTCCTTGACCTCATGCCACACAGATATAATTTTCCCAATTTGGAGAACTCAGTCACTCTCAGATTTGGGGTCAGATTTTGCTAAGTGGCCTTGGTAGTTTAATGTGGTTCCTCTCATTTTGGATGGCACATTGCTTTCTGTATGGTTTCCTAAAATCTTCCTGTCTTGATACATGAAAAGACCATGTAATTTGTGCCAGAGCAAGGTTTATGTGACTGGAAAAGAGTTAATGCACTTTGTGTTCATTGAAAGACCTAGTAATTTTCAATACTGTAATAAAGCCTATTCTCAGCTTTTTACCAAGACTGAGGGTAGCAGTTTGTATGTTTATAACACTTTCAAACAAAGAGTGCAGTATATCTGGAACATTGAAGAGCTCTTGTTCTCTAAGATAATTAGACCTGGACATAAATTTTCCACTGACAATTTTTTTGACAGAAAATTAAGTCTTCAGATTTTCAGTCTCTTTGTCTCACTATGGAACAACTTTTCCTCAAACTTACAACTTCTATGACTAAGTTTGATATAATTTTGATATAATTTATTTTTTATTTTCTATTAGGAAAAATGAAACAAAACATTTAATATGAAACAGAACATTTAATGTTGATCCAGTTTGACCCAAATGAGAATAATTTAAAACAAAGTAGTGTATTCCTGTCAAGCATCTTAATTTTATTTTATATGGCCTCAGGACCTGATAGGGGTTATATGTGACTGACTCCCGTTTTTCCTTCAGACTGACTTCTGAGACTATAATACATCTTTCATGAGGCACCACATTTTCAACCTCCAGCTGAACCATTTCAGCATCTCATGGGAATCACTTGATCCTCCTATATCATGGGAAACATAGTTTGCCCAAAGAGCATGATACATGGGGAAGCACTGGGCCCCTGATTTTCAACTCCCAGGAAGCACTGCAACAACAGAGTTTAAAATTCCTATGACATTTTTTTCCTGGCACAATTTGCATAGTAATGACTTTTCCATCAGGCCTGATCACAGAAGGGAGGATAATGGAAGTTATATTATCTAAGTATAGCTGCATTCAGATTGCCGTTTGGAAATTTCAGGGTCTTGGCAATCCATTCCTGATGAGAATGAAGGTAATAGTATTTCCTCTCCTCTGTTCTTTGTCTCTTTTGGCTATTTAGATGGTAAGATCTTTAAACTGGAGATAGTAGTTTTTATGTTTATATACAGTGCTGAGCTGATAGTGGTTTTTATCACAGAATTACAGAGTATTGGGGGTTGAAAGGGACCTTGGAGATCTTCGAGTTCAACCCCCCTGCCAGGCAGGATCATATAATCTAAATATAACACAGGTCAGAGAGGAACGCATCCAGGCGAGTCTTGAAAATCTCCAGAGAAGGAGACTCCACAACCACCCTGAGAAGCCCGTTACAGTGTTCTGTGACCCTTACTGTAAAGAAGTTCTTCCTCATGTTAAGGTGGAACCTCTTGTGTTCTTGCTTATAACCATTCCCTCTTGTCCTATCACAGGGCACACGTGGGAAGAGGTTATCACTTTCCTCTTGACACTTAGCCCTCATATATTTATAAACATTTAACAAATCCCCTCTCAGTCTTCTCCAGACTAAAGAGCCCCGGGTGTCTCAGTCTTTCCTCATAAGGCATGTGTTCCAGTCTCTTAGTTATCCTTGTAGCCTTCTGTTGGACCCTCTCGAGCAAATCCCTGTCTCTCTTGAACTGGGGAGCCCAGAACTGAACACAATACTCGAGGTGAGGTCTCACGAGTGCAGAGTAGAGAGGGAGGAGAACCTCACTTGATCTGCTGGACATGCTCCTCTTGATGCACCCCAGGATACCATTGGCCTTCCTGGCCACAAGGGCTCATTGCTGCTCCAATGTTTATGTTTATGTACAGCCTCTAAACCCTACCACCAGACAGGGACAGGATGAGGGACAATTCCCCAGGGAGGGCATGCTGAATGCTTGATGGCTTCAATGTCCAAGGACACAAAATGACAGCCAGAGGACAGTCCAAACCCAGTTGTCTGATTCTCATGGCTTGACATGCATTTTTACTGTCAGTGATTTTACATACATGTAACTATGCTAGTAAAAGAGAGCATTTTCCTTAAACTTTCTTCCCTTTGAGAACAAACAGAAATAAGTGAAGGATCAGCAGTTCTTTGAAACATTAACACTCTCAGTCTTCTTCCTTTCCTGAGTATGTTACTATGGAGTATTACCAAAGGGTTAAGGCAATATTTTGGAGAAAGATTTCCTGCCTCAAAGGCCTTCTTATTTAAATGAGACATGAAACAGATTTACACAGCCAGATGGAGGAGCATGGGGAACCAGAGACACAGTGCTGGCCAGGATGATTGTCAGTGCACCCACTGTTTAAGCACTGGGACTTTTATGTAGGTCTGGCAATGAAGAATTTTCCATGGTAAGACAGAACAAATAACAATAAATTAGCCTGTTAATAATTATTATTCCACAGGAGAAGAATGGATTGAAAGATAATACAAAGTTTTTTCCTATTGGGTTGGCAGACAATAAAAAAAAAAACAAACCCAACAAAACAAAACAAACAAACATAAAACCACAAAAACACACAACACAGAAGTACAATTACAATCTGTGATCCTGTGATCTCTGTAATACTAATTATCAGTTTTGCCATTCACTATCCCAAGTCACCAGAAGTTCTTTTTAAACAGGATATTTTTTACCTTTCAGTGTAAAATCTTGCTTTTCAGATTGCATTATGAACAAATTCATATTGTTAATGAGTCATAACTCTGTTTTGCTTGTACTTAAAATATTTATTATGAAGATACATATTTAGATTTTCTGAAGTAAAACCCATAACACTTGACCACATTTAGTCATCTTAAGAGAATCAGAAGAGATTGAGCAATTTATATATACATTGTTGAAGAAATTTGGTGTTGATGTAGCAAACAACCTTTCATTTCCTCAGATATGCAGACTCCTAAATAGAAGTGAGGTTTCTGGGAAAATATGTTGATCTTGACTTGAAAAATTGATTATTGAATGAAAATGTTAATGTTGTTTTGATAAGATTAGTATTATATTAAGTACATTGATCTCTAGCTACATGTTAAATATTCTTTAAAAAAAACTTCCTGTTTCCAAAGCAAGAAAAGCTTCTGCAAATTTTGATATATGCATATGTGTTTCTGTTTGTATTCAGGAAACTATGGTGAAAGTGGAATGGAAGCTTTCAAAGATATGGCAGCCAAGGAAGGGATCTGCATTGCACATTCCTACAAGATCTATAGTAATGCTGGTGAACAGAGCTTCGATAAGCTGCTGCGAAAACTTCGTAGTCACCTGCCTAAGGCAAGAGTGGTTGCCTGCTTCTGTGAAGGCATGACTGTAAGAGGGCTCTTAATGGCTATGAGGCGCCTGGGACTTGCTGGGGAATTTTTGCTGCTGGGCAGGTGAGTAACACTACGTGATTATAACCAGCCTTTTCACTGCATTGCAAAAAAATATATAAAATTTAGACAGTTCAGTCAAGCATACATAAAACAACACTCATGATCTCTTCTATATAAGTGCATATCTAAAAGAGTATAACATCAGATACGTTGTAATGGTACATACTTTACAAAGACATGCATCATTATCATGATGTGCCAAGCCAACACAAGTCTGCTTGGCCTGTCTTAATAGCCTTGTGTAAGGGAAGGCTGTCACACAAGTATTTTATCTATATCATCCATTTTATTCAAGCATTATGTACATATACAGTCTGAAGCTATGCCTCATTTGAGTACCACTGAATTAAGAACTGAGATAGATTATTCCAAAACAAAGATTTAATCATAACTTTTTCTTCCTCAGCTAATCTATTGAAAATGTATACTGTCATAAAGGCAACATACAGGTAATACTTTCTCCATAGCTCAACAAAAGCTGACTCAGATTTCTTCATCCATCAGGAAAACGCCATGGGATAGTAAGCAGAGAAGTAAAATAAACTGATGTAACTCTAATGTGATATTTGTATTTGCCACATATTCTACAAGTAGACCTTAAGTGAGATGAGAAAAATGGTGTACTTACAAAATTGAGCATATCATGAGCCAGCTAATCTGGTCTGCTGCCTTCCCAGTGATTTATTAGAAGAATGACTTGATGCTGTCCCAGACATGAACCCTACAGAAGCACAAATAAAATGGTATCAGTGAAACCAGATGTCCTGGTAAGACTTTCAGGGACACTTGTAAAAACTGTGGTTCTGCATAGCTGTCTTGGAAGCTAGGATTCTGAGACTGTCCCACTAGCCAGACACCTGCCTCTGTTCCTAGCATGTTATACAGCAGTGCTGCATTTAGGCCTTTGAGATGCTTTCATAAATAAGGACTTAGGAAATGTTGCTTGTGAATATGAATGGAGCTTAAGAGCGGGAGAATAAGAATACAGTTTAGATCTTCAAAAAAGCCGAGAGAAATACAGTTTTACTTTTTGTTTTGGTTTGTTTTTTTTTGTTTTTTTGGTGGTTTTACCAGTGAAATATACCTGTTTCTAGCTGTATTGGGAGCTGTCATGCCTAATTATGAGAAAGTTCTTATTCAGCATATTATTTCAGTAAATTGAAAGTGATAGCTTCTCTCAAAATTCTAAACTGTAAACTGTTGAAAGTTAAAACAAAAAGCCTTGATTCTATCAGTCCAATTTATTTGTGACCATGCCTGCAGCAGTATTATACAACTTATTTGTGAAAAATATACAGTGAACTGGAAGTGTTTACAAAGAAAGAAAAAGAGAATTTTAGGTATTTTTCTTCCTGTTCAGTCTACTTATTAGCAGAGATTCCACGGTAACATCTGATAACATTCTATTCAAACATAGGTTAACCTGTCCCCAGCCAGTAGCTTCTGAGCATAAATGTAAATTAATAGCACTTACCTTCCCCCAACCATGGCATTCCTATGGCCTTATCACATAGTTGAGGATAGCTGAAGTTTTAGTCTTTCTGCATATGGTTCTGCATTTCAGAGATTCCATGCATCTAGGAACCTGCCATCTCCTTTCAGTATTCAGTATTCAGATGCAGATTTTATATTAAAACCAGCTATAATCCCTAAATAAAACAACTAGTTTTGTCTACTGAGGACTTTCGTTTGGCTTTGAGTCACCCTTAGTCATGAGAGCAAAATGTTTTATGTCCCTATGGTGTAGCAAGACTCATGCACAGAGTAGGAACTGTTACATTCCACAAAAAAAAAAAAAAAAAGGTTATTCTTACAAAGTTTTCTCCTTCTGCTATGGGATAACCTGTAGATGTTGCAGCAGAGGGGAAAAAAAAAAAAAAGCCCAAAAGAAAAAGCAGGGAACTTGCAGGAAGGTTTATTGATGTGCATAGATGGAAGAAGAATGTTGAGAAGTAGAACAATAATGTATGATGAGAAGCAGAACAATAATGTCATTGTCCATTGGTGGTTTGAGCTCCTGTAGAGATTTATAGATCCTTTTTACAGAACCTTGATGTGTTCTGTGTTGTCTTGATTTGAGCTGTTTGGACCTGTGGTCTACAAATATTTAGATGTTGGTCCAAACTTAGGCTTGTTGGTTTGTTCTATGGAGAATAGCCTGTGATCACGGATAAATGTAACACCAGGACAAACCAAGATCTTATAAGCAAATTATGTTTGGGATGTTTTTGTGCATCATTTATACTGGGGATAAAGGCTTTTCACAAGATTTTGAAAAGACCAGAAGGTTTGAAACGCTGAAATATAAAAGAACTACATCTGAAATAAAATAAGGCTTGTGCAAATATTGTCAAGCTGCACAGGAAAATGGACCAGGATAAGATTCATATTTCATTCATGCTCTGATCCTAGAGTTGCTCTGATCACCCCATTCAACTGAGAAAGTTATAAAAGGACACTTCAAGTTTAAGTATAGTTCCTATCACTGAAATGATACGGGCTCATATGGAAAACTTTATAATCATGTATTTTTTACCCTATAAATACATTACTTGCAATGTACATTCCTTGTAATCAACATCATCACTTCCCCTTAGATTTTTTGGTTCCATTTCTGATTTGGATTTGCCCCTAAGATTTCCGGTCTGAAGGCTTGGTAAAATACTGAGAATTTTTGAATCTATGGATTCTTCATAGCACTTGTTTTATGCTCAAACAACCAGAAAATTGAGTAGCCAAGGAGAGTGCATATACAATAAATCAGGAGGAGGAAATATGTCCTTCAATAAACACTTTACTCCTGATATACTATGCAGTTCCTGAAATTTTAATGCTTGCCAGTGACAGAGATGAAAGATGGAGTCATTAGTGGTTGTAGCATTCCAGAGATTTTTGATTCATGGAAAATATTTAAAATGCTCAGCAAATATTTAACTCGTGCACCTTGAGGTATTCAATTTCACTTCAAATAAAAAGGTGTGTGTGCTGACTTTCAAGCACGAAAAGAATGTAATTTAACATAACCATTATTGAACTTAATTGTGATATGGACATCAGGCTTCATGTGTTTGTCCTTATTGCTTCTGCATCCATAGGTCTTATGCCAGGAGATATCCTTTCAGATAAAATTAATTAGAGAATAAATAAAACATTCACATTAAAGAATAACTTTGGACCATATTTCAGAATGAAATATGAAGTGTTAATTATGTAGATAAAACCAATTTTGTTGTAGGTGTTTTTCATCTATTCTTCATTTTATGTAATAGTTGGTCCCCAATGGCTGAAATCTTCTTTCATGTTGTACATACACCTTCATGCTGCTCCTTTTGAATACTAGTTTTTAATGATTGGATTTTAATAATTGGAAATTATCCATGGATAATTTCTTCTGATATCTTTAATCTACAAGGATTCCAAAACATCTTTTGGAATTACTAAGTATTTTAGTGACAGGTCTCATAGTTTTTGTCATGCAATAGGAACTGTTAACCACAACTGAAATGACGCATATTGCCTATAACTGTCCTAAATAAAATGAGTCCAGAGAACAGTACCACAGTGATTGAATTTATTTATTTATTTATTGGTTGATTTATTCCTCACTGACTGAAGCAGCTTGGACACATCATCTGTTTTGGGATAGAAGAATGGAATGTTCAGATACATGGATTCAGGCCTTGCATGCCTTTTACCTCCAGACAAGTGAACTGTCCCTAAGGAGTTGTATTTAATAGTATTAAAGTAATTATTATAAAAACTTAAAAGATAGAAATTTTGCAAAGGATTTGTGATTCCACATGTAAGATGGTAGGACTTTTTTTACCTTAAGGAGAGGAGAAGAGAAAGAAGAAGAGAAACTAGAGATTTATAGATATAAAACGGCTTGTTCAACATCACTTTCTAAAAGGTATTCCAGAAGCAACATTAATGTGCAAGGAATTCCATTATGCATATTGTGTGTCAGATTACTATTCACTACCTTGTTTGAGTAAAGATAAATTAATTAAGAATAACTGAAGTTCCTGTTACATAAAATGACAAAATTTTAAAAATCTAACAGAGATGGAAATGTTTCCTTGTGCTTTAGTACTGATTCCGGTTTTCAGCTGTTCAGTGGGAGAAACATAGCCAAAATTTATTAGTCTGATTTAATCTCCACATGTCTCTTAGATATGTATTCTGTCAAGGGTTTAGAGAAATAATATCAAATTGGTTACAATATCTGCAGCAATGGGATGGGAGCTGTGAAGTGGCTACACAATAGAAGGTTGTGATCAGCAGTGCAGAGTCTAGCTGACAACCTGTAACTAGTGGCATTCCCCAGGGATTAGTTCTGGGTTCAGTCATATTCAACATCTTCATTAATGAACAGATTGATGGGATAGAGCATATCCTCAGTACTTTTGATGATGATACGAAACTGGGAGGAGTGGCTGATACACCAGAAGTCTGTGCTGCCATCCAGCAAAATCTAGAAAGACTGGAGAGGTGGGCAAAGGCAAACCTAATGAAGTTCAACAAGGATAACTGTAGAGTCCTACACTTGGGGAGGAACACTGCCAAGCACCAGTACAGGTTAGGGGTTGACCTGCTGGACAGCAGCCCAATGGAAAAGGACCTTGGTGTCCTGGGGGACAATAATTTATCCATAGGACAACAATGTGCCCTTCTGGCCAAGAAGACCAATAGTATCCTGAGGTGCATAACGTAAAGTGTGTCTAGCAAGTTAAGGGAAAATCTCTTCCCCCTCTACTCTGCCTTACTGTGACTACATCTAGAGTATTGTGGTCAATTCTAGTCTCACCAGTTCAAGAGGGATGGGGAAATACTAGAAAGAGTCCAACAGAGAACTATAAATGACAAAGGGACTGAAACATCTCTCTTATGAGGAAAGACCGAGAGCCCTGGGTCTGTTTAACATGGAAAAGAGAAGATTGAAAGGGGTTTTATTAATGTTTACAAATATCTGCAGGTTGGGTGTCAAGTAGAAGGGGACAGTATCTTTTCAGTTGTGCTATGTGATAGGAGGAAGAAGAGGTAATGGCAGCATGTGAAACACAGGAAGTTCCACTTCAACATGAGATAAAACTTCTTTACTGTGAGGGTGACAGAGCCCTGGAACGGGCAGCCCAGAGAGGTTGTGGAGTCTTCTCTCCTCCTCTTGAGACTTTCAAGACCTGCCTGGGTCTGTTTCCATGTGGTCTGGGGGATTAGAGACTCAATCTCCAGAGGTCCCTTCCAACACCTACCATTCTATGATTCTATGAAACCTAGAACTACAGGGCCTCCAACAGAGTTTCTCTGCTTCTTTGAAGTGCAATCAGGACCTGGTGCCTACATAATTAAATTCCCTTGCAGAGATTAAGAACCACAGTCTTCATTTTTCAGAATTCACTCCTTTCTTTGATATGCAAAAGACTGTGCCTTAGAATAAGGGAACCCTGTCAAGCATGCCATTGTTGGCAGAGCATGTCCAGCTTAAATTAGATAAGGGGAGACAGCAGTTCTAGCAATGTGATGATTGATAGTAATCCAAGTGAGGCCCTGCAAGAGCGAAGAAGTCCCAGTGTCCATTCTTAGAATAGAGCGTGTATTCTCTAACTTCCAAAAAACACCTGTCCTAATAAAAAATACCTGCTTAGCTCCTGAGGAGATGGATTGGAGGAAATTGTTATTGATTCTGAATATCACAGATGTTGCAGAAAAAAAGACATAAGTAGAAGGTGAGTAGCAGAGATGGGGATAAGTACAGAGAATAAAATGTCGAGGAACATTAGTTCCAGGAAGTCCCCAGAATATTTTAAATGAAAGAAAATTCAGTGATATATGAAGAATATGTGGTCAGCAACCAAAAAAAAAGGCAACTATTGCTGAAGGAAAATTAAAGAGAGATAGATGATCTGAGGGAAATGAGTTCTTTTCAATAATTTTAAAAGATTTTTTTTTTGTGAAACTTGTAGAAATGTCTTCTGGATAAAGCATGATCTTACTGCTTTAGGATGTAGTAAAGTTCCTCATGAAAGTATTCTGTGTGGTGTGGGTTAACATGTCTTTTTCTGTATTTATATAAGTCCAACTAACAAAGAAGTTCCTGTAAAAGAAATTATATTTTTCAGGCCTAAAATATGCCCTAAATGTTTTTGTTGTTGTTATTTCTGCTGCTTCGGGGAAAAAATAATCAGCCAAAATTCTTCTATCTAGAATAGCTGTAACCAGCTAACCTTTGACAAAAATGTGGAAACTAAACATAAGACAAGTGTGCATATGTTTTCTCCTGGGGCAAAAGAAGCAGGTAAAAAAAAAACCTTTCAGAGTACAATTATGCAACCTCAGCCTGTGTGAAGAGTCCTCTCATCTTACAGCCTCAACTGAATGTTTTTTCCTCTGAAGCAATTGTCTGCTGCCCACTTATTTATTTATCTCTCAGTTCTCTTGTTCAGACATCAATGTGTAGCCCAAGGAGCTGCTATCATATTATACCTAGTAATTAAATGCACTGCATTAGCAGCATTTTCAGAATCTTCACTGACATCCAAAAGGCAAAGAACAGTAAAACAAAGGTTTGCTTTTCTAGAGCTCTGAGATTAGGGAAGCAAAATGTTGTCTTCCCTCCTATATCCAAACAGCATCTTCAGAGGTAAAACAGACTAGAGGATAAAGAATAGCTTCGTTTTGAAAAATGAGCTTTGTGGACTCCATTTACCTGGCAGCCTTGTAGCTCAGTGAGAGCTCAGCTCTCACCATCAAGGTGAGAAATAACAGCCCACAACTGTGTTCTGCTGCAGATGGAAGCAAAAGATTAGCTGGTCAAGACTATTTGTGTAATAACTGAAAGGACCACAGGTTTTTTTTCTATGGTATGAACCACAAAAGATTAACATAACTAATGACACCACAGCCCATGCTTGAGGATTTTAGGGAGATGAATGAGGCAAATATCTATACTGAAAAGAAATCAGAAACCTAACTTCCTTACTCTTCCTTTCTCTCTTTACATTCTCTAACATTCTTGGGTTGGTTGGTTTTTTTATCTGTATTACCTGTTTGTAATAAATATTATATTTCACAGTCGAATTTCACAGTCACTAATATGGATTAAGTAGTGGGAAATGAGAGTAAACTTTAAGTATGTTTGGAATGATTCATTTTGCCTATGCAGGAATGCTGTATCTTCCCTGGGATGTGTGTGGGAATGACATGGTATCAAGCAAACCAGATAATTTAATAGTGTGTATGTTGGTAAGCACACCTTCTATTCATGTCAATACGAGAGCTATATGTCTCTGAGAGATACTACATATCTGCAAACATAACATATAGAAAAACAAGCATAGCTATATCTGGTTAGATGGAAGGTCCACCAAATCAAAAGGTTTTGGTTTTGGTTTGTTTTTTTGTTTTGTTTTGTTTGTTTGTTTGTTTGTTTGTTTTTCTGGAAGGCCAACAGCAAATGATTGCTAAAAAGTGACACTCACCAGGATGGAACAAAGTTCTCCTGGAGCATTCTCGCATCTATAAATGATTTGCAATTCAATAATCTCCTAAATCAAAGTTGGTGACTTTGTAAGGGAAAACTGTATGCAGTGTACTGCTGGAAGTAAAAAGGAAGAAGTACAGATAGGAGTAGATTACAAATGCAGAGCTTAGTCCTAGGACATTGATTCTGTTGAGGAGAAATTTTTTAACCATGAGGGGAATGGAACACTGGAGCAGGCTGCCCAGGGGGTTGTGGAGATTCCCTCTCTGGAGATATTAAAAACCCACCTGGATGCATTTCTGTGTGATCTGGTCTAGGTGATCCTGCTCTGGAAGGGGGGTTGGACTAGATGATTTTTTGAGCTCCCTTCCAGCCCCTGACATTCTGTGATTCTGTGACATATAAGCTTTAATACTAGTAATGGCACTATATTTATTAGTGATCTTACATGTGTCATAACTTATCTTCACTTTTTCTAACTGCCTTTCATGACTACTTTAGACAGTACGGAACTTGGGCTAGACACTACATTTTACTATAAATCTGTGTTGCCATTTGCACTACAAGGCTCCAAGCTTTTTTGATTCTTCAGTTACTACTATTAAGTAACACTACTTTAGTGAGTTCTATAGATACTCTTGCTCAATAAAAACCAAATAGTTTACAGTGGTAATGAATATATCCTTTTCATGACATGCCAAATCACGAGTATGTGCAATTAAATTATTTACTCCCTGAAAGATCTGCTGTTTCTTCTCTGAGACTGACATTAACTACCAAGGCATGGTAGTTTTGTCAGTGAATAGACCAGAATTGTGTCGTAGCACTGTAAAAAAAAATGTCAGTGGCTAGAAACTCGGGATGTCATTCAAGTATTTAACTTCTGCGCTGCAAGTTCATCTCCACCTAATTCATGTTTGATTCATCTTTGTATGGATCTGCTTATAATCTTTTAAAATATAAATAAATATAATAAAAGTTCCACAGCCTCCTCAGGCAACAGTTTCTTATATTTAACTACTCCTTATACTCTTCCAAATATTTAACCTACCTTTTTAAGACCATTACTTCTTGTCTATCCATGTGGAAAAAAAAAAAAAAGGAAGTAGTTAATTTCCTGCCTTTCTAAGACTACTATTTATGTATTTGAAGACTTATGCTTACCCTCAATCTAGTTTGACAACTTTCAGTATGAAAGGAAAATGTGTTTTACACTTTGGAATAACATGGGACTTCTATTCTCCTAGTGGAAGTGAGACATGAGCACAGAAGAGATGGCAAGAATTTTGAGGATGAAAGAGACACTTCTAAGTCTAAGAAAATAAATTTAAAAAAACCTCTTGGAACAATGAAAGCATTTTCTATTTATGCTTGAAAAATGTTGACATGCTTTCTCCTTAAAAACAAGAATTAAAGAGATGATAAGAAATTAAGATTTTAAATTCCAACATTGTTATTCCACCACTCTGGCTGGGCTACATGGTAAAAGATAATTACTTAATATATCAAAACTAAGATTGAAAATGTGATCCAGTATATATTCTTAGAAAAATATAAAGGTATTCAGGACAAGATTAAAGTTAGCATTATTGTTGAGGTTTTCTGATCCTTAAAAGAGATAACTTTTAGTTAGTGAAGTTAAGTGAGCCTAAAATCATCTCCATTAAATATAGGATGGCATATTTATCCAAAAAAACCCCCGAACTTATTTCTGCATATTTAAAATTAACATTGTGATAATAATAGAGGTTTTCTGTATGTTACTGATTATGGTTAATAACTGTTTCCTTTCTATTATCTGTCTCTGTAGTACATGGTTATGTTACTTTGCATGACATTTTTTTCTCTTTCTTGGTTTTTGTTTTTTGTTGTTTTGTTTCGTTTTTGGTTTTTTAATTTATTTATCTGCATCATCCCAGAGTCTATAGTGACTCACTTCACAGAAACAAATCACACACGTGTCTGGATACACAGAAGGTATTTATGAGAAGGGAAGGAAGACCCAGTGATTTGTAGCTCCATGTTATCACCTCCTGCTAAAGAGCATCTGTTCCAGATCATGTGGTCCGGAAATCAATTCTGTTCACATCTTACTTACAGAGGCCCTTTGTGTAGATAAACAGGCAAAAAGTGCATGTCAAAGGGAAACAGATACTGGACCACTAGGACAGTATTCATTCACAGTTGTCACAGATTTGCAGCTCTTGTTATACATGCTCCATTTTTCATTTAGAGAAGGAAAATGAGAATCAGAAAGTCAGAGATGTTTTCTCTGACTCCACATTTGAGATGATTTAAGAGTACTTCAATCACCCTGAGGATATGAACATAAAACCAGTACCCATGCAGCAGAGATTTATTTCAAGGAACCCATCTCACTAATACTGCTGAGTGATTATGGAAGAGTCTTACTGGGAGTAAAGAAAACTTCTGATTTGTAAAACTTGTGGTGCAACTCATTTTTCTATCACTCTATTAAAATGACAAAGGAGCACACACAGCAGCGCATTTCCCCCTCATCATGGATGAATTGATAGTTTCAAGTGAAGCTGTTGTGTCTCCAGAGGTTAAGGCTGAAGGCAACAGATAATGTGGATATAATACCAAAACTCTCTAAAACCTCATTCTAGTGGAATTCAGTTTGCTACTGCCTTGAAAAGACATTATAAATCTTGGCAAGAAGATAGTGTGTTCAGAAAGAGTGGGTAAAAAAAAAACCCATGCTATTTCAAGGAATAAGGCTCAAGCTGAATTCTGTTGATCTTTTGCTGTTAACTAGAAACACTGTAATAACAGAATGGATTAAATGAACAGTATTTTAATTAGAAAGGCAAAGTTAATAAAAGAAAATCTATATTTACTAAGGGACCATATAGTTCAACTTTTATTCATGCTGATTAGTAGCAATCAAGGAAGTGAAGACTGCCTGAATCATAATGAGTAAGTAATCTCTATCCTGGGAAAATGTGTAGTTATAAAAAATGGTGATTTAATACATTTTAACCAGTGTTGTGTTAAACACTCTTTGTCTTTAAATGTTGATATATACAAATCAATTCTAATCTTGGATGCTGTCTGTTTTTTTTAACTTGATTTGCTGATCTGGTTTTTAGTATAGTTCACAGAATCACAATCATTGGAGTTAGAAGGGACCTGTAGAGATCATCTAGTCTAACTACTCTGCTAAAGCAGGTTTGCCTAGAGACCATTATACAGAATGGTTCCAGGCTGGTTATAAAAGTCTCCAGAGAAAATGACTCCACAGTCTCTCTGGGCAGACTGTTCCAGTGCTTTGGCACCTTCACAGTAAAGTTTTTCCTATTAACTCCACCTTCTCTGTGTCTTCCACCACTCAGGCACTTACCTTATTCATCAATAGACCCACATTTTCCCTAGTCCTCCTTTTTCTATTGATATAGTGGAAAAAAAAGCCTTCCTTGTTGTCTTTAATGCTCCTTGCCAGATTCAACACCAGGTAGGCCTTAGAATCCTTGTTGCATCCCTGCATTCTCTGACAGCATGCCTGAAATCCTCCCAAGTGTCCAGTGTTGTTTTCCACACTCTGTAAATTTCCTACTTCCATTTGAGTTTATCAAGAAGACTTTTACTAATTTCCTGCCTCCTCTGCTTGATTTCTACTGATCTTAAGCTTGAAAGAAGTAGTGTTTGAATATTGACCTGTTCTCATGGACGGTTCTAGTGCCCTGACCTATGGTATTAAACTTAGCTATTTTGAAGTCCAGCATTGTGATCTTAGTTTTTAATTATTTCCTCCACACAGGATACTGGAAGTGTACCTTCACAGCCAAGGTTGCCCCTAACTTTCACATCTCCGACAAGGTCCTGCAGTGCATGTCTCCTCATAGTTTCTTCTACCATTTTTATCAAAAGTTATCCTCAATGCTTTGCAGGTACCTCCTGGACTAAGTGTGTCTAGCTGTGTTGCCTTTCCAACAAATAATCAGGTTGTTTGAAATCCCCCATGAGGACTGAGGACCACGGCCTGTGATTGTGAGGCTACTTTCAGATGTCTGTAGAAAGCCTTATCAACCTCCTCACCCTGATCAGGTGGCCTGTCTTAAACCCACAAAAGCATCACGCATGTTAGTCTGTCCCTAAATTCTTAGCCATAACTCTCAACAAGTTTTTCATACTTTCCCAGGCAGAGCTTGGTACATTACAGTTGCTCTCACATAAAGAGCTACTCTACTACCCCACCTTGATGGCCTATTCTTCCTGAACAGTATGTAGCAGCTCATGACAGTGATCTAGTCATATGAGTTATCCCACCATGTTCCTGTAATTTCAACAAGATCATGGTCATGCAACTGCACACAGATCTCTAGCTTTTTCTGTTAGTCCCCCCTGCTGCATTCCTTAGTGTACAGGCATTTCAGAGGGGTGGTCAAGCAGACAGATTTCCCTGGAGCAAAGTGGGAGGATATAGAAAGTGGGAGGATATACCAGTCATATGCAGCCCCAGGACAGTTTACCTTCTGGTTCTTGTCTTCCAAGGTAGGTAAGGAGTATTTGTGGCAAATCTGATCAACCTGTTTTATTACCCAGGTGAATGCATAGACACAAGAGATTCCATTTTGGACCCCAAATCCAACAGTTTAAAGCTGGTTTTACTAAGCTGGCCAGCCTGCTACCAAAGATTCTCTTACCTTTTCCAGACAGATGTATCCTGTCCCTTCCTAACAGGTTCTACTCATTGAAGAATGACCCATTGTCAAAAAATAAAAAGTCCTCTCAATGGCACCAGCTATGGTTTACCAACGTACCAAAAGGAAAACTATTCCTTGTATCCTAGAAGTTAAGTTAAACATGTTTCTCTCTGCATGTGTTCAAAGGTTTCAGGGTTTGGTTAAATTAGTTCACTTTTCATAGCCAAATGTGCATCACCTGGAAAGTGTTTTAAGTAACAAAAAGTGCATGCTAATCATCCAAAACCTGGTTTTACCTGAACATTTCTGACACGATGAAAATTGTACTGTAATGTATAATTAGAGATTTGGGGAGGGAGGTGAGGGGAAGGGTTAAGAAGAAGTAGTGTACTAAAATGCATTATTTAGTTACTTACTCTGACCATAGATATTTATACAAACATCTAGGAACTCCTGCATAGAAGCAAATTTTCAGAAGTCAAAACACTAACTGCAGGTTGTTCATCCGGTTTTGTTGAGACCTGATTACTCAAAATCACCTTACATAGGAGGAGAGTAATGAATACACACTTAGTTTTTCTCCTTAAAAACAAAAAATCAAAGACAGAACTGTTTCTGAAGCTGTCATCTCTCAGATTAAACTTTTAAGAAAGTTTTCTTTCATCTGAAAGTTTTAAGAAAGTATTTTTCCTTTTTACAATATAATATATAACTTACATTATGTAGCAACAATATGAAAATAGCTTAATTACTTATGCAGCAATTGCTCTGTCAGAAATCTAATTACTTTTTGCTGCTCCATAAGTCCTTGTCATGAGAGATCTCCCAGTACAAGGACTTGGGTAAAGGTAATTAGTGTTTCATAATCATCTCCCCCAATTATTTTACACTACATTGAACTTAATATGCCAATTTCAGCTACTGGCAGACAGAAGCTCTGTGACAATTTCCTATTTCGTTCTAGTTGTGCTTTTGTAAATGATTCATACTTCACAAAGTATTAACTCCCCTTTCCGAGTTGAAAACAATAGGACCAAACAAGCACCCTGGGAACAACAGCAATAACAAACAGCTGTCTGCATTTTGTTCAACTGCAATAATTCATCTGGGAGGTGCATAAATGCATACCCACAGGAAGGCAGTCAAGTGTTTCCAATTGACCAGCTGAAACCACACATCTTTCTTTTAAGATGTCTTTGGAACTGTACAAGAATCTACCCAGGGTAAGGATATAAATACCAGGCAGGGAAACTATAACTTTTGGGGGGGTGGGGGGGATTTATTATAGGAGGTGATAATTAACTGTTGCATTTCTTGAAAAGTGAAGCCCAAAGGCTAAGGACTATATGGGACTGTGAAAGAGAGATAGACTGGTGGTGCCAGGCTACACCATCCCAGAAGGAAGGACAGCAAGTGAAGGCTGCACATGAACTACATGATTCCATTACCTCTTGCTACCCAGAAAAAATAGGTAAAGGAGGAGACCTAGGAGACGGGCGTGAGTGGAAGCAGGTCCTTCCCCGGAGAAGTGGGAGAGCCCCCTCCCAATCATCTCAGTCTTATCAGCTGCCCATGCACAACAGATACAAGGCAGTAGTAATTGAGGATCAGTCAGAGGAGAACAGAGGATAGTCCATCCACTCAGTTGTCCAGAGTATGTCAGCCAGCCCTTACAATTCGGACTAGTGCAACAAAGGAAAAAACGACCTTGCGGCCTTGAGGCTAATGGCATCCTGGGATGCATTAGGAGAAGTGTGTCCAGCAGGTCAAAGGAGGTTCTCCTCCCCCTCTACTCTGCACTGGTGAGACCCCACCTCGAGTACTGTCCAGTGTTGGACACCCCATTTCAGAAAAGACAGAGATTTACTGGAGAGAGTCCAGCGCTGGTACACCAAGATGGTTAAGGGAGTGGAGTGTGGACGCGGGTTTGGAGATGCATGCAGACGACTCAATATGAGTTACAACATGCATTCATTTTTATTCACAACCTTTCTACATTTATAGTGATCCTAAAAGCAA
>JANHGL010002036.1:29012-41864 GCA_024611195.1 Ceyx melanurus
ATCCTGCTCAGGCAGGGGGTTTGGACTAGATGATCTTCTAGGTCCCTTCCAACCCCTAACATTCTGTGATTCTGTGACTTACGAATCTATTCTATAATTTAATTCTATGGATCGAATATGTGAGTGCAAGGGACAAGCAGCCGTCACACATTGTATTTGTCTGAAGGCAGGCACTGGGTAAATTAGAGGGATATGCCTGGATCTGAGCACAAAGCTCAGAAGGCAGGTCTGATTGATGTCAGTGGGAAAGTTTAAGCTCATTTCAACAGGGGGAGTATTGCAGCACGTTTACCATGCATGGGTCATTATTTTAGGTCTGACTGGGTTTCCTTTGCCATTTTTGGCAGAATTTAACAGAATGTTAAAAATTTTATCAAAATTACTGAATCTCTGGGGGAATGTGAATATTAATTCCTCTGTATTTTTTATTAATTACATGTGTGCTAAGTGCAATATCTTCCTGAGATGACTTACTCTTTCATTGAAAAAAACCCATCATAACCTTTGTCATTTAAAAACCTTTGCACACAAAGATTTTGCTATCCACTGTACAGCTACAAATTTTATATTAGTCATGCTAGATATACTATAGAACACACCCTGAAGTCTGGAGATCTAAGATTTGTAAAAAAGGAACAGTCTGTTTAATTCTCTGCTAGTAGCCCAATGGAATAATTCTAGGCATCTGTGGTTTGGAAATAAGGGTTAAAAATACAATATTTTAATATACAATCCTCAACTTTTTATTCCATGTTTACTAATAATATGTTCATTATTATTTAAAGTAACTGCTGAATTATGACAAGTATTTATGTTTCTTTAAACCTGATTTTCTGTTTTCTGCCTTTTTAGGTCCCTTTCTTTAATGTTTACACCTCCTTAGAATACTTAGATATGACCATATGTACTGATTTACTCACACCTTCCTTGTTCATACATTCAAAGATTAACTGTATTATTTGATTGAAAGTACTCTTCTACAGAAACAAGATGTAACATCTCAAGTGCTGTTCTGAATTACATTTCATAGTGATATAATAGGCTTAATATCACAAATACACACAAAGCCTTATATAATATGTGATATTTTCTATTGCATTCTACATTTTTTTCAGTTTAAAATTATGTAAATTGACACTTCTAGGAAATATATATTTATGTATACATATATAGACACATACATTTATACGTATAAATAAGTTTATGTGCACTACATTGTCAAGTAAATGCTTTTACTTAAACCAAGTATTTTAGCCATTGCTGAAATATTTTTAATGTAGTAAGGCTATCTCAGTTATCTGTTTATTCATATGATTATGCTGAAATTATCATAAGGATTGTTGTTGCGTATCCATAAGAGCAGTGCATGGATGTCTAATGGAGAATCATTACATTACTGACAGACCCAGTAAATCGACAGAAGATAATTCGGATTCAGAACAAGCTATTTTTCTCTTGGTGGATTTCATATAATAAAAAATCCTCTCAATCAATGCAAGCAAAGCCAATCATCGGTAGAAAAATAGCACTGGCCTATATCTGTGGTCATATTATGCTGCCGTAGAATAAACTGAGGATCTTCCTAAATTCAGGGTAATAACAATGATGTTTACAGTTTTGGTGTATGGACTGCACAGAAAAGAACTTTGTGATGGTGTTCCAAGACAGTAAGTTTTTTGCATAATATTTCTGCCAAGACCTGACTTCTGCACATGGTAGTTTTATTTATTTGTTTATTTACTTATATAGGATTATTAGGTATATAACATTGCATTGCATTGTGCATTACATTTTAGTGACTGTAACGCTATAATGAAGTAAGACATTCTGTGGAAGATAAAAATCCATATTTTTACTGTAAAAATACATATTTGATTGAAGTGTTTTAGAGATGAAACATTTTTTCTTTCCTGTTTCTCTGCTGTTGCTAACATTATGTAACTGGTGTTTCTTATGCTGTCATTATGATAATTTTGCAGTTTGACAAGCTTAGAGAGATTTATAAATATGAGTCAACAGCATTAATATTGTTGAATGGAAAAGCTGCTGACATATTTGAAAAATACACTTCAAGAATATGAAGTAACCATTCTACTCTATAACGAAGAGTCTAGTTGAAGGCATGTAGCTAGTGGCACCTAATCCCTGACACTAAGCATCCAAAATGCCTCTCTTCCTAGTAATAGGTCAAATATTTAACTTCTCACTAAATAATTATTTGGGAATCAAGAGACCATACTGCACAAGTTGAATATCCTTGGTATTTTAAGGGGTAGCATTCAGTCAAATTTATCTTCAGTTTAGGGGACAGCCCATAAAATTTAACATGTACAGATATAACTTTCTCCAATTAGTCTGATTTGCTATGGGTGATTTTAAGATTGAAAAAGGGGATTCACACTTTGGAAACTGTGGGTTTGTTGTAGACTGGACTACAGTTCAGATTAATTACTTTACAGTGCTAAACTACATATGCAGACTTCTGCAGAACTCTTTGTTTTCATGCAAATTAGAGGTTCCTATAGACTGCCAATCTCTCAATTGTCATCACAACCTTTCTATGTTTGGGGAAGTTTGGATACTATGCAAGTAATTAGTACCAGTAATATCCTGTGCAAGGTATCTGGATAGATAGATACTTCTTCCAGGTATCATCTTGTAGAAAACAGACATACTGTCCAAAAATAATCATTTCATTTATTTCATTTGAATTACCCTTACATTTATTTATCCTTATAATATACATGAAAAGGCAGACAAAGATGAAGAAATGCAATCTTAAAAAAAAAAAAAAGCCTTCCAGCAAGACAAGATTTAATTTCATACACAGTTATTATGAAACAAACTTATCAAAATGAAACCATTTCCAGCTGCTCACCAAAAATAATTCCATTCCTTCCTCTGTCCTGATACTGACCAAAAAAAAAATGTACCTTGCAAGACTGGTAGTATTTTCCAGAAGATCATAAGGACTCTTCAATATTTTTAGAGCTTTTAAAATACAGAAAGTCTAAAAGAGCAGACAAATATAATGAAATGAAAATCAAAGACAACCATTCACAAACTCCTACACAGGTAAAGAAAAATTGTCAAATATATACTCAAAAGCTATTGGTCAGATTTTTGTCAGGAGAGTGATTACACATAGGAAGAACAGGAGTTTCCATCATCATGATGCGGCCTGCAATCAGACTATTGCATAACTAAAAAAGGACCATTCTATAGCCTAATGAATGTACTCATTAAATGAAATAGCTTTAGCTATAAAATGAAGGTGGAGGGACTTTAGAGAAAAAGAAATCAGCTCAATTTATCCAAAGATATCACTGAATTTTTAAAGTTAGAAAATAAGTGAAACTGTTACAAAAGGGAGAGTGGGCAGTCTATTTCATGTTGTGTATATGTATCTCTTCATGTGATTTAGAGATGTGTACTGAATATTCCAGGCTGTTTTCCCAGGGATCCCAAAGCTGCACTCCCCAGCTCACTGTAACTGACTTGTGACATTTCACTGATCATGGTTTGTCAAGAGCCAGTTACTCTAAAGTTACTTTTGGTATAGTTAGTTATGATCTTCTAGGTCCCTTCCAACCCCTAACATTCTGTGATTCTGTGATTCCATGATTCTGTCATTCTGTCATTCTGTAAACCAAGTTAATAGACATGTCTCTAGTTTTCTATGTTATAACCCACTGTTGTAAATAGACATGTTAGCTATGACGACAGAACATAACATGGTAAGGAGATGTTCCAGGAACAGCTCATCTAGTCAGTAGTCTGGATGTCCACCTACCTAGTTGCAGGTGGTTTAAAATTTGTCATCTTCCTGCTCAACCTTCCTGCACAGGATTGGCAGCAGATAAGAGGCCACTCCACAATCTTTGGCAAGAAAACTCAAGTGATATCAGAGGAATGGTATCAAGTGGTATCAAAGGGAGTCTTAGCTCTAAAACTATAAACTACTGTATCTTAGTGGAATTTGGGTATGTACCATTTAACTCTCAAAAAACCAAAACAATCCCTGAAGCATTTCAGTGAAGAAGAGAAAAAGAAAATCAAAAACAAACAAAAAACACACAAAAAAAACCCCCAAACCATCAATATTAAAATCATTTTGAAATAATTATTTGGGGAATATATCTAAAAATTTTTCACCCTCCAGAAAAGAGATAAATCAGTATCATTTTGATTCAGATTAATTTTAAAAGACTGGGAAACTTCAAATCACTAGAAATGAGCATTTCCACTTTAGAGAAAAAGTACCTTTTCATTTGAAATATCTTGACTGTGAAAAATGTTAGCTAGCTTTAATCAGGAGCATTCCCCCATTTTCTTTCAACCTATGCATGCGGAAGTGTTTTCCCACATGATTCATTTTGGTGCTTTTTCTCTAGAGCAGGAACCCTGATTCTGCTGGGCATAGGTGTGTGACTGTATCATTGTAATTAGCTGTATGTACAGTTAAATGCACAATTAATCCTAAATCAATTTCTGTTGTTTGTTGATGCTTCCCAAAGCAACTGCAGAGGGAGGAAAAAACACAATAGCAAGAAAAGAAGGAAAAACATAATGAGAAGCTGGGAAAATCATGATGGAGGGGCATTATTTTAACTTTATTTGCATTCTTTCCCTAATCCACTGGGGTTTATAAAATCATCATTACCAGACATGCATGTCAAACCTCAACATAAGCTAATACAAATACAGGGCAGAATGGATGACAATAAGTCAGGTAGCCTACTATTTGCCCTTTGTGAAGGCAGAGTCATTTATATCAGCTGGGTTTTAGTTGACCTTATTCTCTGACACCCTCAAAAGTCTCCAGGATATTTTAGTTCTTCATACTCCTTAGTGTGAGGAATATTTTCCTGGTGTCTAAAATGTCTCCTTCTCCTTCCAGCTGAAGTAATGAGTTCTTACATTGACATGATAGATAAATAAATTGTGATCTTTGTACTCCAGTTTTTAAGTACCTAATATCTTACTGTATTTCCTCTCTTTCCTCTGCATGGCACTTTTTAATTAAGTACTTTTAAATTCTTTCATTCCTTAGACATTCCTTACAAGAAATCAAACTTTTTCTAGGCTTAGTGCCTAGTCTGGTTTCTAGTCTGCTATTTGTCCACTTTTCTCTTTTAAAAGTCATAAATTCTACTTTTCATGGTTGTTCTTACTCAACTTGCCTTTTGTCTTAACCTTCTCAAGCAATCTCCTCCTACTGATTAAACACCTACAAAAGGGCCTCCTCTGTCTTGTCACTAGGTACAGCCTGTATAGAAGTAGTGTCACGTATGCTTTCCAAAAACTTGATAGACAAACTGCTTCACTCTTCTACTCCTCATAGAATCGTAGAAACATTAAATCATTTCCATTGGAAGAAACCTTTAAGATCATCAAGTACAAAAACATAGAGTAGCACTGCTAAATCATGTTGTTCATTATCAGTAAGTTTGGTGCTTTGGGGAATGCTCTGGTAGAAGCTCACAAAAAGCTTTGTCCAAATTATCTTCCAGATTTGGTGTCTTTAATCAGACACATTACAGGAGGGACCATATACTTCTCACCTGTAAGGATGACCAGTAATCAGTAGCCCTAATTCCTTCTGTGTTCTTCATCTCTGAACATGTAAATGAAACCCTGATGCATGAGGTAACACCTCCTTCCTACTCCATTTGCTTGTTCTTCCTTAACCCATTATATCTCTTTTATATTATCTATTTGTTTATGTGTACCTAATGATTTCTTCTGAGAAATAGTTGCCTCATAAATCTTACAATAAAATTAATTCTCTTATCTAATTTATGCTGGCAGTAGATCTTTTCCTTTGTCCTATTTATAGTGATATGCAACTCTAAATACTTGTTAGTCCCATAGATGTCAGTCAGATCTGCAAATTATCTTAATAGTCATTACATGTCTTTCTGATGACCTCTTCATGTGCTGTTCTTCACCTGGATGTTCTCCTCCCTCCACGGTGATTCTTTCCAGAAGAAACAAAAATAATTAATTCAATCAGATGAAGATTTATTTAAAACAGATACAATCTTATATTTCCTCTTTCTTGGGTATCGACAATTTATTATCAAAGATTGTTTTTTCCTCCCATAATCACTGTATATGATAGGCAAAGTGGATTGAAGTCTGCATAACTGTCACCTATCTGGGGGAGTTATTTGTTTTGGCTATTTCACATGGAAGATGAGAAACATGGGAAAGGAGAAAAGACAGAAAATTCAGGAACACACACGTAAGTTTCTTACATTTTACCATAGCAATCATAATCCTAAAATGTGTTCACCTCTTCTACAACAATACATACTGGTCCTACAGTGACAGTTGCCCTTGTTCAGGTCTGATAAGCGACAAGAGTTTGAAGATTTATTCCCTCCCAATGGCATCCATGTTTGTGAAAGAGGAAATAAGCAGGGTGCTACTGATCTGTGATAAGAGTTGTGCAGCCCAGACATCTAAACAGGGTCTCATCATGATTGAACTTTTATGTTTAAATGTTTAAAAGTAATTTTATGTACAGTAATGATCTAACACATTGAATTATTTTATTGTGTTTATATTTATTCTTTAATAAAATTTGTAAATATTGGTGTCTCTGTCATGCCATTTATTGCAGTATTTCTGTGATATGAAACTATGTTGTGATTTACTGCCAGTAAACTAAATAGACCTTTAACAAAGAAGAAGAGCTCTTCTCCTCTGTTTGCTGAAGGGTATTTTTTTTTCAATCACCAATTTTTTTTTCATGACCCTGCCATATCCTTCAAAAATTAGTAGCTGGGAAAATGTACGCACACTAATAAAGTTTAATAACAGATAAACAACATTATTATAATGGCCACCTTATATCCTTTTCCTTTTTTCCTTCCTTCTGTAATCCTTTAGTTTCTTTGGTACACAAGAATTTTCTGATTTTTTTTTTTCTGATTTTTTTTTAATCATTAATGATTATATATTTTGTTTGATAAAATATGGTTATTATCTTGTATTAAAACTACTATCCTTTAAAGAAAATGCACCAGGCATTAGTCTGATGGCCAAGAATGCAAATACAAAAGAACTGGATGAGGGCAAAACACATCATGACTCTGAAAGACATTTCATACCATGTTGAATGTGAGTGTAATGAGACAAATATCTCAGCAAGGGGCTTTTACTTTTGGTTCTGTAGCTGTGCAATTACTGCTTTCTTGCATATCAAGGTTTCTTCACTTCCAACTCTATCTTTAAATCTGGTGAGATCACTTTAAGGACATTTGCCCATTGGTTAAAAAACAACACTGTTTATTCCTAGTAATCAGAAACTCCTAATCACTATTAGAATAAAATTGGAAAGTCCATGCAAGGGAGAAAAATTGAACATGTACAGTGATCTGTTAAGGATTTTCATATCCTGTTTAATTTATTATGGACTCTTTCATAATCATTACTGAAATTCTCTTCATATGGACTTATTTTACTACCTGTGAAGGACCTGTTCTTGACCACTTGTTCAAATAAACATACTATACACCACACTTCTAACACAGGAACTTCTCCCACCAGCATGCAGTCCTGCACTGCATTAAGGGCAACCTATGCACCTTTCCACTTCTATGGTTAAGAGTGGAGATGATAATGGACTTTATTTGGAGCTCCTTATCACAGCCAATTTCTGGTGCCAGAGTTCCTTTCTTCAGTTGAACCAGGAGATTTTAGCAATGCACAATACCTTTTTAAACCTTTCATAATTCAACTACCAATGGAGTAAAATGATATCATCAGCTACAATAGTAATATTAAGACATGAGTAAAAGAAGGTCTAGGGAGAAACATACAGGACTATACAATTAAGTGGGTATCTCCCTCTCTGTCCCTTTCTCCCTAATTTTCACACCCCTTTCTGAGATCAGATAATGTCACAGGTCTACCATCCCAAATAAATCTATATAATCCTGCCATCAATATTCCATAAATATTTTGCTCTTTTATAGGTAGCTAAATTTAAATATCAACAGCATCCCTGTTAAGAAGCCATTCTGTGGAAAAGTTGAGAAGAAGAGTTATGTAATAACGTAAAGTTATAAAATGATATCTCTGTTGCAAATCTTCTTAGAGGGGATGACTATTCATAAAGTAATACTATAAATTTTGTAGCACTGATAAATTAGGTCTACAAATCTGCTCTACTGAAAAATTATAAAGAAACTAATTACAAGTACACAGGGCTTTTTCTAAGCTGAGACATCTCATAAACCTGAGACACTGACAGCAGAGCTTTAATTCTCTTTAAATTCCATTCAGTTCCAAAAACACCCAAAAACGTACATGACAGAAAACCTATCACTTCCTGAACTCATAAAACCTGTCAGATTTTATGAGGATGAATAAAACTACTTAAAAACTTGACAAAGATTAAGATTAATGTTTCAAAGAAAAGGTTAAATTGCTCATAAATTTAAAATGCCTTCTGTGACTTTTGTCACAAAACAACCCACAAATGGTTCTAAGCCACTAAATAGTTCTGGTGGAAAGTGGAGAGTGTTTGTCTGTACTCAGCATTCTGAATGTGGTTGGGAACATTTAACACCTGTTTTAATCCCTAATTGGATCTAAGATTGTAAGTAAAGATTCTTAGTGTTACCCCTCATTACAGGAAGGATGTTGAGGTACTGTAACGGGTTCAGAGAAGGGCAACAAATCTGGTGAAGGGTCTGGAGTGTTTCTCCTATGAGGATAGGCTGAGGGAGCTGGGATTGTTTAGTCTGGAGAAGAGGAGGCTCAGGGGGGACCTTATAGCTCTCTACAACTACCTGAAGGGAAGTTGTAGGGATGTGGGGGTCGACCCCTTCGCCTTAGTTAAAGGTGACAGGATGAGGGGTAATGGCTTCAAGTTGCACCAAGGGAAATTTAAGTTAGATATCAGGAAGAATTTCTTTACAGAGAAGGTGGTTAGACATTGGAATGGTCTTCCCAGGGAGGTGGTTGAGTCCTCATCCCAGGAGGTGTTTAAAACCGCATAGATGTGGTGCTGGGGGACATGATTTAGGGACCCTGGCAGTGTAGGGTTAATGTCTGGACTTGATGATCTTGAAGGTCAATTCCAGCCAAATTATTCTATGATAATATAACCGGTGCTCATCTTCTTTCCTCTCATGAAGGTATATTCTACTGTTTTATACTGAGTAATTTAGTTAATTTGAAATCTGAAGCATGTTTGAGTCTCTTCATTTTTATTCCAGACAATGGATTTTATTTTTGTCCCTGGTGAAACTGCTATTTATTGACATTGCAGCTATTTTGATAAGATGTAGTCAAAATGTAGTCAAGAGTTCAGGCTTCTGAAATGAGAATGGTGTGCTGTGCAGGAGGAGTCACTGTCAGAGGTCTTGAGTTCCACACTGTGTGAGGACAGCTGAGTCTGTGTGTAGTGAACAAGGAATGTGCTGGGGACCAAGTGACTACATTGGGCTTCCTGTGGACTCTGAAATATATGAGCAAAGCTTAAGCCAAGCAGCACATGATCAAAATAGAACAGCAGAACCATACAGATAAAGGTCAGCTACATCAGTTACAGTATGAATAACTTAAAATAGTTCAGGGTGACTTTAAACAGCTAATAAAGTTTTAAAAGACAGATTAAGCTTTTTTTTATCCTTCAGTTATTTGACTTCTAAGATTTAAAAGTGGTCTCTATAGTCATTAACATCAGTGCCTTTTTAGAGGCAACAATTTTAGATTCTTCTACAATGCTCTAACTGTAAGACTTGTGGCTTTTGAAAAAAAAAACAAACCAAAAACAAACATATCATGTTCATGGTAAAACAGCAGAATTCTACAATGCTCTAATAAGATGTGTACATTTTTAGTGGAGTTCAGTGAAACTTTATCAGCATTTCCAAGAAAAAAAACATTGTGAAACTGGTGAAAGGGGAATTACCCTGAGAAGTCTGTCACATTTTAATTGGGTTTCCATTCACTTCTGGCTGCTTGTGGTCAGTGTTGCAAGCAGAGAGGCTAACAGAAGTGAAATAAATTTCTGTGTGTGTTACAGTGTCACACAGCTATATAATACCCCAGACATGAGAAACCAAGAAACAGGAACAACACATGGATCTCCATACTGATCTGCCCAGCTTTGTTAGTCATGTCTGCAGAGAGGACTTATTGCTTCAGATGCAATGCCATACTGCCTCAGCATCTGAACTCTGAGCTTGTATTTCTGCCTGAGCTGTTTCAGACCCTTCAAAACTTGCTTCTGGATCTTTGTTTCATGTTACATTGTGCAGTACAGGCATGGTTTACAGCATAGTCCTGCCCTTTTACATTGTAAGGGGTCCTGTTTCCAAGGTCACCTCCTTTCAGGTAAGAGTAGTGTCAACCCTAAATCCAAGTTTTTCTCCCCAGAACTCAGTGATGTGTAGTGTGATCCAGAGCTGTGCTTGTACATTTCAGGACCTGTGATTTTTAATATTGTTTCAATTACCTGAAGTGGAGGATAAAGAATATATAAGTATAATTTTCCAGTGACAAGCACACATGAGAAAAAGAAAAATACTGAGTTTTTCTACTAGAAGTATTACAGGCTCTTAGGTGCATAGATTATAGAATTATAGGTTTGGGTGCATGCCCTTAGGCTCTGAATTTTAAATAAAGTTTTTTTCTTATTACTCTGAATGGTTAATTTTGTCTCTTTTACATTTATCCCTGCAGTGATGGCTGGGCAGACAGGTATGATGTGACAGACGGGTATCAGCGTGAAGCTGTTGGTGGAATAACAATCAAGCTCCAGTCCCCTGATGTGAAATGGTTTGATGATTACTACCTACAGCTTCGGCCAGAAACCAATCACCGAAATCCATGGTTTCAGGAATTTTGGCAGCACAGGTTCCAGTGCCGGTTGGAAGGGTTTCCTCAAGAGAACCCTAAATACAACAAGACTTGCACGAGTAAGTGAACTTAATACTTCTGCTGGATATGACTGAAGGTGTGGTGTAAACAGATCATGCTGGACTGATGCAACCTGATCTGGGGAATAGTGAGAAGGATTGGAAGGAAAGAGGCTGGAGTTCCAGTTCATGCTCTTTCTAAAATGATGACAACCACAGTTTTTAAAGTATTCAGATCTCCAAATAAACAAATAGTGCCTCAGTATGTTACTTCTCTCTGTATCTGAAAAATTTATACTACTTTACCTCCATAGGCACTTAAACATTTCCAAAAATTTAGTACAAAATTCAATGTCTTTTTTTTTCTGAAACAGGGCTATTCATAATGCTTCAGTTCACAGAAACAATGAGAGAGTTAGTATACTATAAGTTATCTGATACTCATAATGATGATTATTTGTGTACTTCAGTTAGAAGACTATCTGGTTTGAAAGATTTCATTAGGTTTTCCTTTAAGCATGGATCATTTCAGGAAATGTCATTTTGAGATTATATTTTTCATTAAATTGTACTGATTTTAGGCAAAACTGCCACAATATTTTGTCATTATTGCAAAAGAGTGACTAAAACTCTTTTTTCCAGGAAGATGTTGTGTATTTTCTTTGGTGTTTGGTTGTTATATTTTGGCTTGTTTTTGTCATATGGTTGGTTGGTTGGTTTGGGTTTTTAATTATTTTTAATTATTATTACTTCTATTAATTGCACTTTATTTCATGAGATGTCAACCAGTACTAAGACAATGGACACCCTGCTGGTTCTGGGGCATAATGTAGTGCTGTGCTGGACAATAGCTCAACCACATCTCTGAGCTCTGAGGGACCTTTCCTGATGTGACGTCAATATCTTCTATACACACATAAGACCAAGAAGTAACTTTAAGGATCAGTCTTGGATTTTCACACAAAATCCCCCAAAGTCACACTTACATTCATAAGTCTTTCTTTTGATTAGAGGAAGGTCACAGAGTTGTGGATGAGATGGAAAATTATTCTAGTCAATCTCAGTGTACAATTAAAACATTCAACTGACTTTATTTTTTTCCTTCTTCTGCACTTTCAACACAGCCCGACCCAGGTTTTATTTGCACTATTGACAGGTACTGCATATTGAGCAGTAAACCTCATTGATTTTCATAATAATGCAGATCTCTTTCCTGAGATGTCCATTCAGTGGGCATGGCTGGATACGGGCTAATAAAGACCTGGTTTCTATCACTGTGCTGTGTTAGCAATAACATTTCAATTTTACTTTTCTGGATTTATTTTCTTACTTACTTTTTACCAACACTAGGAGAATCTAATCTCTGTTTTACATGGAAGAACTGTGACATGTAGGTGCCTAAAGAGTCTTGTATATCTAAAATACAATTCAGCACCACAAAATAAAATCTCTCAGGGGTGCAGGAAGACGTTATTTTAGACATGAAGCCACCCAGTCATGGATATGAGACAACTTAATCAGAAAGCTTGAATAGCTTGGTTTGAACAGCACTTATCACTGGAAGGGGTCCCACAAAAAGTTCCTAAATAAGCCACAGCTCAAATAGATTCCTAAACCTTGGAATGTTAACCACAAAATGTGCTAGAACTGCAATCTGCTGATGTGAAAACCATGTAGAGAGAAAAAGAATAATTACCAAATAGATTGTTCTAGTGTCTTTTCTCTGCTTTATTGGTGTATTCAGTGCTGGGCCATGATGGCTATGGTAGAAAAATGAACACCAGTTTATAAAAGTTTTAATTCTTTCACAGAATCACAGAATAAATATTGTTGGAGAGGACCTCCTAGATCACAGAGTCCAACCATACCAAATAATAAAAACAAATAAAATAATAATAATAAACAAAAACAAACAACAACAAAAACAAACAAAAAACCAAAACAAAAAAATACAAAGTCAAACAAGAAAAGC
>JANHGL010002036.1:41964-68954 GCA_024611195.1 Ceyx melanurus
TCTGTTCCTGGGTGACTTAGTCTAGGTGATCCTGCTTCGGCAGGGGGGTTGGACTAGATGATCTTCTAGGTCCCTTCTGACCCCTAATATCTATGAATCTCTGAAAAAAAAAAAAAAAGCTAGAGGTGTTTCTCAGTATTCCAGTTAAAGAGATTGATTTTATTGAGAAATGCTGAAGAGAAGTACAAATCTATTTTTGCACCAAGAGGCAAGCCATTTTTTACTTCTTGGGGTGGTGATAAAACATAAAGCAGATGTTGGTAGGTGAGGTCATTATAAAATAGCGTGTCTATATAGAAAGCAATAAACATTAGTGAAAAAAATAATAATTATCCAAAATATGGTTGTGCTACCATCAAAAAATAGATAATGGTTAACAGTATAAGTAACTTATTTAAGCAGAGAAAAAAAGAAAAAAAAAAAGCACAAGGAGAAAAGTCTGAAATCTGAATAGATAATTGGTTATACCTGTGACCTAGGTATTAATTTAGTTGTATGAAACTTTCCATAATATACTTTGCTGATGCCTAGTCAAATGGTAGGCTCCAGGACAGAAAATAGATGAAGTCATAAGTCAAGGAAGTCAGTTCCAAGTGACTTGTAATGTGTTTGGGTTTTTTTTCATTTTTAAATGTAAACTATCCATAGACAGTACCAAGAAGGTATTATTATGAAATTCAGACACAATTTAGTAAGATAAGCATAATGAAACTGTGAAATCAGCCAAAAAGAAAAAAAAAAAAAAACAGAAAAAAAAAACAAGCTACTCAAAATATTTTTTTCTCCATTAATTTCTATAAAGCACTACAATGTCTCTAAACTTTCACATCTACTTACTTCACACTGAGATTAAAATCTTAGAATCAAGTCCACATTTCATTTGCAGATCTGAACACACTTATTTCAAGTGGTTGTCACCGCTGTTGATAAATAGATTTTCTGCCCAGCTGCAGGACTACAGAGAGAAATCTGCAGACTTATCTGACTTGATTTTCAGTGTAATCTGTTCCATGCCACAGGAGAGCTATTACAAGCCACCTCTGAAGACCAAAAGTCAGACCACAGAATTTAAAATGTATCTTTAAAAAGAACGCATGGCCTCTGAACACTAGGTATTTTACATTAATTGAATTTGGCTTCCTCTCTGGTACCAGTCAATTTTTTCTTTTATTGTCTAAGTCTATCTACTATTCAGTAAAGTTTGTAAATAGGTGTGCAAGTTGATCCAGATGAGTAATTTCACTCAACAACAATCTTCAGGTCATAAAAGGCTAATCCAATCCTTTGGTATTGATTGCTTTTGAACTTTTGAAGACTAGTTGTAGACATGCTTGCTTTCTTACAGACAAGGACTCAAAATCTTACCACTTGTCCTCCTAGTAAAAGCGTTTTATAAATGCATCTTAAGATGAAGAAGAAACAAAGCCCAAAGCAAAGTATGTTTTGAAACTGACAGTCAACTGATACTAGTGGAAAAAGTGAAGTCTGCAAAGTCATCAGGAGCAGAAGCGTATTTGTAACATTTACTAGTCTGTCATACTAAAAGTGATGAACAGGGAAAAAGACATTTACAGTAGCATTCTGAATAGGTCTTAGCAAATATTACATTCCTGATTTAACCATGTGGCTTCTCTGAGATAAAAAAAAAGCAAACAACAACTTTGTTCCAAGGGTACAACAATTGACATAGAAGAAGGATAAACTACATACCTACAAATAATTAAGAAAGGAATTAAGAGTGAAGAGTTTATCTCAGAAAGGGAGATAATGGAGATTTTCGAGAAATACAAGAGAAGTTCTGCAGCTCAAGGTGCAGAAGGTCATGTAAAATGCAAAAATTATCTTCTTGTTTGCTGAATCTTATCCATCTCTAGATACTTTTAAAGAGGCCAAAAGGACCCTCAGAAAGTCCCACAATTTCAGTTTAACAGAAATTTTGTTTAACAAAGGAACCTTTTGGGTTTCCAGTAGAACTAAGGAATAAAACATGGCTGTCTAGTCTTTGCTCAGCAACATGCTAACTCTTCATTAAATGCAAGTGCCAAAATTGGTTTAATAAGAACTCAGCCAATATAAATGTAAGTGTTGTCAGAACAGAAGGGTATTTTCCATATTTCAAGGAATCATAGAATTCCTTCACAGTTAAACCTCATACTCCCCAAACTCTTCCTACACTTTTATTTTTAGATTGCAAATGCAAACAAATTAAGTTAAAATTATTTCTGGTTTGTTTGTTTTGTTTTGTTTTGTTTTTTTAACAGTGAATTAAAGGATATTTTAATGCTCCTAAATGCATACCATTTGTACTTGTCATGGCTCATGCATGGTCACTGGCAAGATGAAAAATGGTCCACCTCTCATTTTTATGGCCCACATTTCAGATCTGGAGCTCAAAAACAGATTATCAATACTTTTAGAGTGATGCTGGGTCAGGTCCAGAATTTTCCAAAGGCAGATCAGCTGTAAGGCATAGATCCAGATATGAATTTTCTGGAAGCCTGATTTAATCTGAGCCAGGAGCCTATACAGCCCTGTTACTAATTTTTTTTTTCATGCAGAGAAAGAGGAAGTGTGGCACTAAAACCTGCTATATGCTAATCTATAGCTATTTGAAATACTTTTGATACACATTGATTCTGATTTTAACACACCTGTAACTCAAAACTTTTAATAACTTTCGTCTTCTTACTGATGTTACAAAATTCATCCAACTTCTTAAAAAATCTGATTGCAAAGATACATTTATTCTTCCTTCACTTCATGATCCCTGCCTTCCTCCTTCCATATATTAGATATCTTTGGTGATATGCCACACTATTGTGGTCTTTTTTATTCTTTATATAATATTTCCTTTTCTCACTGTCTTTCTGAAGCTTTAAAAGTATCTGGAAAAGACAAATACAGGTAGACCATATCTCCTCAGACTTAAGAATAAAAAAAAATTATTACTGTCTCTAGCAATTGTCTTTCACTGTAATTTATGACCAAAGAAATGGAATTCTGTATAAAGTGAAACCTTAGCAATGTTGTTAAGAAAATGGTATGAAGAAGAAGATATCTAGTTACTAGTTCCTTACCATCTCCTAGGACTTACTATCACTGTTATGTCACAAACATTTTGTGAGAAGATTGGACTGGAAGAATTTTGCTTGTTGAATTTGCAAAATGTTGCATAGCAGCATGTTCATTCAATGACACACTTTGAGAGAAAATAATTGAAATGAGTCATTTTTTTGTTTTCTCATTTCAGTAACAATGAAGTGTTTTAAGTCTATAATTTGCTTTTTTTATTGTTTCAGTGTTATGCTATGTTTTTTTGAGTCAGCATCAAAATGACATTTTCCAATGTTGCCAAATCTCTTGTTTTGTCTCAGAATTTATTTTTCAGAAAAGATAAAATGCAAACTTGAGTTTTTGTACTCATTTTTAATGGAAAAGGTCATTTGAACTACATGAAATTTCCCATAGAGCAGAAAAATACCCCTGTTCTTCATCCCAAGAGCCTCTAATAAATTTAAAATATGAAAGTAAATAAATTAATAAGCTATTACATTTTATTTTTAGCTAAAAAATACACCTGGAACTTTACAAATCACAGGGAAACTAAAGTAATTTTTATTTCACATTCCTTTAAGGTAACTTAATTAGGTTTTAACAACATGGTTTACCTTTATTCATAGGTACAAGCTTTCTTTTATTTTATAAGACTCCACTTATTTCTTCTGTGAAACAACATACATATTTCTGGTGTCATGCTATCTGGGACACACAGATCCAGAGAAGGTTACTGATGTGTTCCTAAGAACAACTGTGACAGGATGGACTCATAACAAACCTAAATCATCACACACCATATTCTGCAGCAGACAGGCACTACCATGTCTTTGTTGCAAAGATTAGCCTATTGTCCTATTTTTTTTTAAATTTTTTTTTTTTTTAGATAATCAGTAGGATGAAAGTAAAAAAAGAAAGATACCCACATTTGATGGTGGGCTTGAACTTCAAGTAGCACTAGCAGAAAGTGAATGTGGGATATATTTGCTAGCAAAACTAGGGCTCATTTCTGTCCATCCTTTTCTCTCAAAAAAGAAAGAAAAAAAATAGCACAAAAAACTGATGAAGTATATAATATGTGGAAACTATATAGAAACCAATTTGTGAATTAATCAGGGCAAAACACCATGAGATGGAGTCTGTATGTTATATTTCTGTTTTCCTCTCTGATGTCCCCTAGGATTTTGATCACAGATAAATATTTAAGTAAACAAAATTAATCATTACCAATTTCCCATTATTTCTATGTTAAACACACTGCATAGCAAAAAAACCCCACTGCTCTGTACTTTGAAAAAAAAAAATATTCTCCCATATTGAGTCTCATAGTTTGTTCTCTTGTTTCTCCTCAGAGAATGAAAAAAAGGGGGGACCTGTCTGGAATGTAAAGTATTTTCACTCTTCTTTTTCTCTTTTATCCATTTTTTAAAATTCAAAACATTCTCAGCTTTGAAAAAGTTAGAATGCAGAAAAAGCATTTGAGCCATGGTAATTTTTCACTCTAACATCTCTGCTTGATGAAGCTTTGTAATGTCACCAGCTGGAAAACAGAAAAAAATCTTTTTCGTCTTCCTTGAGGGTAAAAAGTAAGGAAAAATAAAAGGGATGACAGATTTTACAACAAAAATCCATAAAAAAATGCATTTTATTGAAGAATATTTTCTATTTACTTGCATGCTAAGTGCTGGAAACAGTGAAATTTCAAAATTTTCTGCAAGTTGTGTTTCGTAGTTGTTGTTTTGTTTGGGTTTGGGTTGTTTTGTTTTTTTTTCCCTGTGTTGCTATGGGGGGAGTGAGACGGATTTGGGTGGGTTATTGTATTAATTAGCCCCACCATCTCACTTTCCCGTCTGCGCCGGCAGCTGTCTGGCCGTCCTCCCGCCCTCCTTCCCGGTTCTGCGCCCAGGAGGGGGAGACAGAGCCCGGCGCGATCGGGCCGGGCCCGGGACAGCGCGGGTGGCTCGGGGCTGCGGGGGAACGCTGGAGAAACTTTGAGCCGCCAGCGCCGAGATCCGGTTCATGTTGCACTGTAGCTACGAGAGCGCATTTAAGTGCTTTCTTGGCTCGACGCCTATGAGTACACTAATTGTTTTAAAATAGATCCAAGAAATGAAGCGTTGCCAGTTGGAACCTTTTTCTTGGTGAAAGAATGTTTCTTTTCCATCATATACATATTTGCGTTCTGGAGAAGAGACAACAGGAAAAAACACATTTGGATGAGGAGGTTCATGCTGGGCAGTCACTGTTTCAAGGCTGCTTTCAGAGCCATTGCTGTCCATCTCCTGACCTAAACTCCCAGGTTCATGCTCTCAGACTGCCTCGTCTCAGACTCTATTTCTCTATTGTGCACAAACCTGTGCTTGTCTTTGCCTTGTTTAACGAGGTGTAGCTGAGTAGCATTCTGTATGATCTTACTGCATAGCCCATATTTATCCTTTGCTGTGGTATTGCTGGAGTGTCCTAATATAGGTCACTCGCAGCAGTGTAGGAAGAAAAGGTGTAAGTTTATTGTATTTATTACTTTATACCATACTATAAGTTTATACCATTCTCTTAATCTTTTATATAGTCAGAATCCTATAATAAAGCTGGGAACACACAGATAAATCATAGAATCATAGAATCTTTTGGGTTGCAAGGACCTTAAAGATAATCTATTTCAAAGCCCTCTGCCATAGGTGAGGACACCTTCAACAAGACCAGTCCCATCCAACCTGATCTTGAACACTTTCAGGGATGGGGCAACCACAGCTTCTCTGGGCAATCTGTTCCAGTGTCTCACCACAATCATAGTAAATAATTTCTTCATACTATCTGATCTGAATCTACCCTTTTTCAGTTTGAAACTGCTATCCCTAGTTCTATCACTAAACTCCCTGATAAAGAGTCACTCATCTTTCCTGTAGGCCCTCTTAAGTGCTGGAAAGCTGCTCTAAGGTCTCCCTGGCACCTTCTCCAGGGTGAACATCCCCAACTCCCTCAGCCTCTCCTATAAGAGAGGTGAACCAACCTTCTAATCATCTTCATGGCACTCCTCTGGACCTACTCGAGCATTCCATGTATGTATGTCTAGACATGCAGAATATATTTTTAAGCAGCAAATTCTTAAACTGATATTTAATGGATTTAACCATATCACAAGAGCTCACCTGAATAGTGTATATATAGATTCTGAAATGATTTGTAGAATAATTATTTACATATTTGTATTTCCCACAAAATCCAGGATAATTTTGTTTTAGTTTCAGAGATAGCATAATAGCAGCTAAAACTTCCAGCCAATAAGAAGCTGACTGCATTAAGTAGAGGCAAAACAGGAAGATAAGGAGTAGGCCTCTTCCTGAGAAATATTTAGTCTAAAGAAAGATGGTAGTTAAAAAGATAGTCGAAAGGAAATACTATTACTTGGGAAACTGAAGGACATATGGGTTAGCTGATTTGCCAAAGAAGGGGCAGGATTCATCTATATAGTATTTTGCAGAAAGAAATGGCTATATGACTTAAAATCTGGAATTGCTTCATCAGCTTGTAGCTTGGAAAATAATAGGATAAGCTCTTATTTACTTACTATAATTACTTGGACAAGAACGATAAGGGAATAAACAGAAGAGAATTGAGGTATTTGTGTATGTCCTCGAACCACACAGATTCCCTCATTACTCTGAGAATTCCACAATATTTTATCATATATTACTACAATTACTGCCTTACTTGCCTCATTAGGTATGATTTGATTCACCCTGCATTATTCCTTTGCCTTATACACCTTAATTACATGAGGCAGAATTTTTTACTTCTGCATTATGATACAGTGTTAATATTAATTGGTTGTGAGGTACTGCAGTACAGACTACTCTTTATAATCATTTTGACATAATCACCAGTATAGATTCACAAATAGGTTGATATTACTCCAAACAATGTTTGTAGGAAAAATGAGCTATGATCCTGAAAAAATTGTCTAGTCCTACTGCAGAAAAGATGCCTAAATCTGTCAAAATCATATTAAGAATCATCTAGAGACTATGAAATGCATTTTTGTACCTGCATCATGCATGTTGTTACCTCTGTACCTCCAACATCTGCTGTCTGAAGCATCCTGAGGGTGTTGAGTCCAGTTGCAAACTCTGTGGGACAGGAAAGATTGACAGCTCAGGTGAGGTTTACTCTAAACAGGCTATAGACTAGTCCTAGGGTTTGAACACCTATTTGTAGCTGTGGTGTATTAGGTGCTTTCCTGGGACACTTTATCTCTGATTTTGTTGGGTATTTTCTGTTTTAGTGTCTTTTGAAAGAAATTTTATATATTGCTCCAAAACTGTGACACCCAGATCAAACCAAAGCACAGTGATCAACAATGATTTGGAGACTGGATTTGAAAGCCCACATCTGAACTAAACTAAAACACTATGAACATCTCCTTATCACACTGGCTTTTCCTAGCCCAGAGGAAAGTCAGACTTTTTATTTCCTTCTTTGAAAATTTTTCTCATATTGCAATGTACATGATGGGGAAAAACAGATCTTTTATAGGTATGGGGTTTTTTACTCTAATTAAAGCATTCTACTATGGATATTATAAACAAGCATCTGGGTTACAGTCTGTGAATGTTTATTCTCTGCCTGGTAATTCTGTAGGAACTCCACAACTTCTATTAGACTTTTTAATTATTCTTGATTAGAATTTAATTGGTAGTCAATTCCATAGAACATTAGTGATGTCATAATCATTAAATTTATCCATGCCACCTCTCCATCTCATGATGACCCTGTGTCAGGGAAGGCTCTTGACTGGATTCAGCCCTCATGGATGAATTTGAGAATATGTGTTTGAATTCCATCAAGCACTACAGGCACTAACACTGAAATGAACAATGTGTTTAGAGGTTACCTAAATCATACTTGTTTCAGAGAGAAAATTAAAATATTTTTACTTTTTTTTTTTTTCTGACTGATAGATTACATTTTAGCTTGTGTATTCAGCCTTCCCTTACATGCTTCAAGTATGACATACCTAAGAATTCTGCGAAATAGGTTGAAAATCATTTTCAGACTTAACTATTTTTTTTTTAACACTGGTGGGTTTTTTTAAGACTGTATTGTGATGTATTAAAGAACAAAACTTTTCTTTCTTCTCTGTTTTTGAAATGTTTCCCTTAACTATAGAGTCTTGAAGTACTGTCAACCAACAGTCAGACTTGGCAGGTTGGATTTGCCCCTAATAGCAAAGTGAGGCAGTTAACATCTTGGGGAAATATTTTCTCCAGCTGCAGGAAGTATATTAAAATTCTCACAACTGATGATTTCCTCAAAATTCCATTGACAATTGCCAGCAGCTTCTGTGAAGAGCTAAGCTGCCTCATTACAAATGATCAGGTGAACTGAATGATGTTCAATGTTTAAAGAAAGCAAAAATAATAATTCAACAAAATTCAAACACAAAGCCCAGTGGAGACTGTTCCTGTAAGAATTAGGTTATTACATTTTCAGTCAATCATACACAATAAAACAGATGAAATATTGTTTCATAGTAATTAAAATATTGCTGATGCAAATATGTTTCATTCTAATGGCTACTATAATTAACTGCATGGTTTGTGAGCTGTTAATTTTGAGGATGAGTAATTCTTTAAACCATATTTTGTGTGTTGCAGTGTAATATGCTTGTTCAATTTTCCACTTAATTTCAATTAATATGAGTTTAACCTGTACTCCACTGCTGCAGTTTTTATGCCTATTATTTATAATTAGGAAAAAGCAATACCTTGATAGAACAGAACAAATTATCAACAACTGTGTGTTGTTTCCAAGGTTGTTTTGTTTTGTTTTTTGGTTGGTTGTTTGGGGTTTTTTTTCCCATTACAGATATTTCAAGCTCATATGACTTACCTATTCAAAATGTTAATTGCTGATCCTGAGATTGAATGGAACTGGGAGTGCCAGTTTCCATATAAAGCAGAAGGGAAAAATAGATCTCTCAGTTCCCTTATTAACTTACTGACCTCTAGACAACCATTTTCAGTTCAAATTATATATCTTTGATACCCTTCCTGGTGTTTTCAGTACTCAAAAATGTTTTAGTGATTAGAACTGTGTGGGATATTCTTTTTCACCACTGTAAATGTAAACTTGCATTGTGAGCACCTATTTTATGATGGGTTCAATCATCATCAGGAAATTCTTACTCATCTCCACAGAAAGTGCCTAGATGTCAGACTAGATGCATACTTTCTGGATAGATATTGTGAAATTAGACGAGTGCCACCTTCAGTCATCTATCTGTCTTCATTTCTTTCAAGAAAAAAGATGTACATCAGTATTTTTGTGGCATAATTTTCTCCTCCCACTGTTCTGTCCATGCAGTTCAGATAGGCAAGTGTAAGCTTCATCTCATCCACTTGACAATGCCTCTGTGGAAGGCAGATTCCCATAGAGTGGATGGAGGTTTTTTTGCATTCCCTTCGCTCCTGGCTGCCCACATATGAGACTTCCTAGCTCCCAGACTTTGCTTCTTGACTGATAAAAGATGTTCTCGTAGAGTTCTTTGTTTGCTCTTCCTCCAGAACTAATCTTTCCAGGTGTCTGACAAATTCCCAGCACCAGTAATGCAGTAATTTTGACTCTTCTCAGTTCTCTAGTATTAAAGATCTGGTGGTTGAAGTGCAGCTAGCAGCTTTGCTGATTACATTAGAAGCAAAAAACCTCCAACCTACTCTTGCTTAGCTGGACTGGTTCTGCCAACACAGAATCTGTGTCATTAATAATACTGGGTTATAAAGAAAAAGGACTTCAGGGTGCTGTTGAATGTATTTTTATTGTCAATTTCACAGAAGCTTAAATAGAAAATAGCAATCCAGACATTGTTTTAAAAGACAAAGTTAACCAATTGTGGCTAACAGAGTCATTGCCTAACCCACATCTTCAAACCTTTCTCAGACATTTTAATTCATTCATCTGCTTTGCATTGTTATCCTCACATCATAAGTAGAAATGAGCAAGAGAAGTAGGAGCATTATTAGAGCAGGAACTTCTAGTATAGTAAAGGAGTTGTGCTTAGGCCAATCTGTTTGCACAGGATAGGTTCCCATGGCTTTGAAACAAAGGTGTCATCTACAAGGTCACTACAGAATAGACCCTATGTTGGCATTTACACCTCAACAAAAGATTTATGAAGATTTGGAGAGATTCCTGAATGTTCATAACACATGCTTTAAAAAATACATAGAAGAGGGGTAGTCGAAAAACAATATAACCAGATATGTGGGAGGAGCTGCACAGAAAATGGCATCAGCTGGATAGCAAAATATTTAAGACGAACCTCCTCTTTCAATTTTTTTTTTTTTGTCTTTGCTGTCTGTACCAATACAAGTATCCATGTATTTAAGGCGCTTAAAAATACTTTTTCCACCATTATTAGCCAATTTACCAATCGATGTCTGAGGACCTGATCACATTTCAGGCCCATGTACTAACCATATGCCTTTCAATATTCTCCGGCAGGCCAGATGACTCTCAGAACACAGCATGTTCAGGACTCTAAGATGGGCTTCGTAATCAATGCAATATATTCAATGGCCTATGGCCTCCACAACATGCAGATGTCGTTGTGCCCAGGTTACGTGGGCCTCTGTGATGCCATGAAGCCAATAGATGGTCGGAAGCTCCTGGAATCCCTCATGAAGACTAACTTTACTGGGGTTTCTGGGGACATGATCTTGTTTGATGAGAATGGTGACTCACCAGGAAGGTAATGTAGACATTTCTCAAACTGCTTAATAACAGACATAGCAACTGCATATATTAGATGCATGCAGACTTGACATCAGAGCTAATATCTCATGCTTGTATTTTCACATTTCCTGACTTCCTGCACTTATTTTTCCAATATAAGGGGTTTTGTTTCTTTTTTTCTTTTTTGATGAGCATTTTTAATTATGTTTAAGGCTAAAGATGACTTTCAGACATGCAGTCTTCCTGAATTAATCTATGTTTTCATCTGTACCATTTAAAGGTTTTACTTCCCACTACAAACCATTAAACATTCAAATTTATGTTCATAGAGCATGATGGCCACCACAGTATTGCTCTCTCTCTGGGTATTTAAATGTATATGTTTGAAAAATGAGCAATAAAAATATCAGAAATGTTGTGTAGATTTGTCTGGGTTTTTTCTATTCTCATCAGCATTATTAAAAATATGCTTCCATAAGAAATAACAGGCCCAAATAATTCCAAATAAAACTTTGCACTTGAATAACAGACTAAACTGTCAATTCTTACTGTGCTCCTGTAAGCCAAAGTGAATTTAAACAAAGACTTTTTGGCTGATAACTTACATACATGGATATACATATATCTATAAAAGTTTAGGTATTTTTCTGTGACATATGTAGTATCCATATAAATACACATTAAAGGAGTTATAGTTTTGGGGATTTTTTTATGTTGTTTTTCTGTTGGGTTTTGTTTTTTTTTTTTCTACTGAACTCTCAAAAGATTAATAGCAAGTGTCATGTAATTTGAAGTGTATTTTTTCCCTATATTTCAGTGGGTAGGTATCTGCCTCATTCACTCTTTTTGTTTCAATTTCATTGAGGCAGCCTTTTTTGTCTACATTATTGCAGAGTTTCTAAACATCTTTGTGATGGCACCATATAAACAGATGACTAAAGGGAATATATATATATATGTTTGGGGTTTTTTTTAAGTATTTGTAAAGTCAGCATTGTCCCCGAAAGAGAGCAGGACAACCACCTACAAATCAGCTTTTTTGTGTCTCTGGAGAAACAAATTTTCAAACTCTTCTGATGTAGATTCTAATGAAATGCTCTGTGATCTGATAGGAGAATTCAGAAGCAATCTTGAAGAAAACCAGGAAAATTTCAGATGGAAATGTATTTTCAACACAGTTTTGGTGAGCCAGGTTGTCTTCCAACTAAACATTTCTGTTTTTATAAATAGCTGAATTCTGAAGAAAAGTGCTCAGTCTGGACTTTTTTGACCAAATTCTTTTTAAAAGACTTGTCCCAGACTTCTCATAAAGGATTCCCACTTGGTTTAAATAGTGCTCAGATGCAATGGACTGCATACTACCTTATTCCTGTTTCACTCATTTCTTGTAGAAAGATTGAAGAATGACACAAATGAATTATATGTGGCCTGCCACAAATAAATAATACGTAGCATGACAACACCTATGATAGTATCTAAATCTTGTAAAGAGACCTTTTCCTTATGTTGGCATGCTTAACAATAATCATTTCACTCCATTTGTTGCAAGTCATTTAATTTAATGTCTTGGGTCTTTTAAATTTCAATTCTAAGAAACATGTTAAAGGAACTGTATCTTGTGCAGACATATCCTCAGTCACAGTAAGACAGCAGTGTTTCTCTGAAGAGCATGAGTTTATTGTGCATATCAGGTTAATGAAACTTTAAGATAAAGTCCAACCTCACTGGACTAATGTGAGACAGAGTAGTGTTTTGTCCACTCAAAATAATGGACTGTGTGTGGTCCAAAATGGTCCCAGAGCTTGTTTACTTTTGAAACACAATTCTCTGTTCTGTTTTCTACGATAGTGACATCACTTAATCCAATCTGTCTGCTTAAATTAGACAAAATTGCATTTAAAATATTACTTTTTCAGGATTAGGAAGGTTTTAGAAGAAGGTTTTAGCTCTGTCTCTAGCAACCAGGTTTCAAATAGTTTATAGTCCTTTGAGCACTGTCAAGCACTATTTGCAACAGCTGGGAGATGGTGCAGTCACACTGGAACAAGTCATCTCTCCTGTTCACTTGAAGAGCTGCATCTTCACTTTGCTAAATGGAAATTTAAATCCTCACAGCTGTACTGTGGTAGTGATGCTAAGCAGTAGAACATAAAAAGCCTCTGACCTACATAGCTCAGGATTCTGATGTGTAGCAAAAGGGTTTTGATATTATACAACAGATGATTAATCCCACAAGTTGCTTTGATTCCTGGCCCTGCTCCAAAGTCCTTTATGTTGAGTTTTAACCAGATAGACAGTCTGGTGAAGAGCTTGTTTTAGTTGAGACAGAAGAGAAGGAAAAAAACAAGGGAGTATGAAGGGAACAACCATGATTTCTCAGGAAAATAACAACTAGCTGTAAGTACTATAAAAATTATAAAGAAGAAATTGAGAAAGTAGGAAAAGCAAGAAAAAACAGATGCTGATATTTGGCTATGCTACCAAAATAATATGTAATCTGAGCAACTTCGTGACACTAGAAACAAGTATTTTGCACTGTGATTAGGGCATTGCTGGATGTGTGCTATTGCACCATCTGATTTCTCCTGTCCTAAACTGACAAATTTTCCCTGTGGTATCTCAAGGAATCTGCAGGGAATTGGTGACTCATGAACCTCCACTATGGCAATGGACTTACTGAGTCTGGCTGTTACTGTCAGTCCACCAATGCTGCTCTCCAAAGAAAAGAGACACAACATGTTGAGACAATAGTTTATTTAATTTGTTAGGTTTCTTTCTGGTGTTCCTTCTGGCATGTATGCATGGAACTACTAGTGGAGGGATAACTGGTTTAGGTCCTGTGGCCTGTTAGGCATTGACAATACTTTTGTTCTTCTGCCCATGAAACTCCACAACTTTAACAAAGCAATACTCAGAGGAGTGTTAAAATGTTCTGACAGTGATGAATAGACTCCACAGTGGTTTCTTGGCTAACCTTTTGATTACTCTGTTTAACAGATTATTACTATGCCTGTTAACCTCAGGAAAAAAAATAAATTTTCATTTATAGCCATAAGTAAAAGTCTCTTTATTTCTGTTTGTGCATGTGTGTTATCTGGATTCAATTCATCTCAGTCTGCTGTCCACATCTCCAACTTTGATGAGGTCATTCTCAAAGATACAGACGTTTCATTCTTTGTACAGAATGGAAAGTGAAGTATTCAAAAATCTAAGACTGTTATATATATATGTATATTTTTTAAAAAAATTTCCTAGCTGAGTTGTTACTGATTTATTATTCTTTTGGAAAGATTCACAAACCATATGGGTAATATCATATTGCTAATTCTGTCAAGCTCCATTTTAATTTTCTTTTACAGGTTTCCTGCACTCCTGATCCTGACCTGTGTGTAGCTTTGGCACTGAATCTCTGTCCTAGTTTCCCCACTGTGACAGTTAGACTTTGTTTCTGATGCAAAGCATCCTGAGATCCATGGATGGACAATAGTTTTACTGGGACTCTTTTATCTCAGCATGGGGGAAAAGTTGATGTTAGATATATGGCTATTGCTTGTCAGTTTTGAAAGTGTTTCCTCAAAACGTCAAAGATATATGGATATCTTAGTTAAGAGATTGTTTGAAATAATGAGCTAGTTCTTTTACTTACCTGTATATTTGACTTCACAAATTACACTCTGACAAGATCCCTCTTAATCCAACCCTATCCATATGCTCTGCCTTATGGCCTAATTTTGTGCCTGCTGCCAGGAGAAGTTGTCTTATTTATGAACCAACAAGGTTTTCTAAACCTATGATTGTTTTAATCTTCTGAGTCTATATCATTTGTCTGTTTTCCATCAGTGAATTTTTTGTTTCCTAGACAGATTACTGCAAAATCCACTAAAGAGAAAAGCATGACATAATCAATTCAGGAGATGCCTAATTTTCCAGGCATGTAAGTGCTTTCCTTACAAGCAGGTGCTAAAAGAAATAACCTGTAAGGCAGAAAGGTGGCCTGCTGTTCAGAATGACAGTAGAAAGCTGGTGAGTCCTATGCTGCATCAAAGACTTTCTGTAAAATTTTAGCTCTGTGGGAGCCAAAAAGAAACTAGGAGAAAGTCAAACATGAACCTGAAAATTCTGATAAGCTCTATCTCTGCTTATAACCCTTCTATTCCCAGATAGCTAGGTGATCTGACCCAAAAGCAGCCTAGGACTGAGGCATGAATACTCTTCCACAGCATACTGTACTAGGAATTAAATGTGTTATGATTGCCGAGGAATTATATAAAAATGATGGGATTTGTATTGATAGGAAAGAATAGCAGTTGATGCTGCAATGATTTAGAAGAATAAGGAAAAAAAAAAAAAAAAGGCACATCTCAACTTTATTCTTCAAATGCCTGGACTACAAGGTATCTCTTGATAAGATCTCCCTGAAGCCTTCAGCAAGTCCCAGGGGCCTAGATTCTGTGCCTCAGGAATGATGGCTGATTCCTTTCTAGGTGCCACAAGAAATTGCATCTTGCAGTCTTACAGCACTGAAAGTTTATTTTGATCCTACAGGTCTAGGTTGCTTCTACCTGTCTCCAGGCTTCCACTCTCACGAGGGGAATAAGCATCTGTAGACAGTGAGAAACACTTAGAATTAGGAATTGCCATTATAGGTTTAGATTTTTCTGCATCTGCAACAGAGGGAGTCTAGGACAACTAGGGTTCCCTATGTCATTGGCTTCAGTGCTGGAAGTTATGCAGGATGAATCCTGTCTGGCTCATTTAATTGCTTTCCTTAAATAAATACACTCATTTTCTGAAGTTCTGTCCATCACTTAACCACAAAGTGTTCAGGGAATTTTCATTATGATAGAGAAGGCAAATTAAAATACAAAGGACCAGAAAGATTATGATATCACAAAAATTACTGGGAGGTATTCAAGCATGCTGCTTGAAATTTTACCTTCTTTATTTCAACAATCTTGATTTTGACTGTATAGTGCTCCTTTAATAGCACATCCTGTCATTATGTTCTCCTCAACTCAGCTACATCTTCCTTTTGTGTTTCCAAAGATATGAAATAATGAATTTTAAGAAAATGGGGAAGGACTACTTTGATTATATCAATGTTGGCAGCTGGGACAATGGTGAGCTGAAAATGGATGATGATGAAATATGGTCAGAGAAAAATACTATCATCAGATCTGTGTGCAGTGAACCCTGTGAAAAAGGCCAGATAAAGGTAAATATTTCCTCTATTTATTTCAGTGATGTAGAATGCATACACTTGAATTTTGAAATAAAGTTTTTCTTGACTCTTACACGGAGACAGTGTCCCATGCCTAAATTAAAATGTACAGACTTAAGTACTTAGTTCTTGCTTGTATCATAGTCATCTCACTATTTTCATAAGTTGCCATTTTCTCATACACTTGTATTTGTGAACTACTGACTTTTTTATACTTCTATGTCAAATGCTTTAGAGCTGGTATTTTGGGGGGATTTTTTTTTTTCCTGTATACTTTTACAGCATCATTGAAGTGCAAATCCCTGACCAAGACTTGTGAGTACAATTGCAGGTAAATTATAAATAATAATTGCTGGTATTTCAATGCTAGACATAGACACCTAGACTGTGGTATCAACAAAGAACACTGGTAACAACCACCACTTAGAACTTCATAAAATGTTGGTAATTTTTTTTTTTCTTATATATATATTGCTGTTTCTTTGTTCCCCAGGTTTTTTTTCTTTCCTTACTCCCTTCCCATATTGCAGTAAGAGGATATATTAATCTGTAATATATTAATTGTACTCTGTTATCCTTCAGCATCCCATGGCATTGCAGAACAGTTAAAATACTGCAAGTCCTTAGCTTACCTTGCTGTTTATGTAAAAGCCTGTGGACTTTGAGAATGGGCCACAGAGTGGCTCAGATTTAAAGAAAGCAGGTATAATTTCTCACATGTCTCATGTGTTACAATTTTTCTAAGAATATTTCCCCAGACACAAGAAATTTTTTCATTTGAATACATTTTCACTCTAGTTCAAAATGAAAGAAATCCCAACATGTGAATTCTTCTGGAGGATAGATACTCTCTTTTGCAAGTAGCTCTAGACTTAGCACTTGCAGGGAAAATCACTTGCACTACTATGGCCTTTCTGCAAGTTTAGCTATCCAGGTGTGCCTTTTTTCTTTTCATACACAAAATAAATAAAAACAAAACAACAAAAAAAAAAAACCCCAACAACAAAACAAAACAAAACAAAACCCTGAAACTTGATGTGTTCAGTTGATGATGAAAATTATATTATTTACAGTTTTTTTTCATTTCTACATTGCAAAGAGCAATCCAGTTCTTTTTGATTACTCTTTTACATGTTGTTTATTCAAATTACAATAAAGATATTTGGACTTTGAAGCCGCTTTTTAAATTCATCATGTCAACAGATAAATAAGTCAGCCTATTTCTTACGCTGTCATTGTGATTATTAGTTTATAAATTGTTTGGAGAAAGCAGAGAAACTGGGAATACAGTTCAAAAGAAAGACATATTGACAAAAGCACAGATGTTTTCAGTGCCCAGAGATTATAAATAAGGATTTAGAAAAATCGGCATCTAAATCATTAACATTTGGCATTAATTTATAAAATAAGAAATCAGGTCAGATGTTTAAACTGATAAAGATAACATTCTCACTCTTAAATGTTAATTAGAAATATAGTAAATAATTGTGGGAAAGACATGTTCAGCTTGATGGCTGGAAAAAGTCAGTTTTAACAAATCACTCAATAGGATGAAAAATAAGCACCTTAGGGAAATAACACTTGACATGTATGGACCACAATGGAGTGAATTATATGCTTTAAGTATCATACAATAGCTTCTGTAGTCATGTTGACATCTGAAATTTTGAGATTTGCTAATAGGGGAAAAAACATTATCATTCTGTAGCTCCTCTTATACATCTGTGGTTTCTTTCTTTTGGTACATAAATGATAGAGAACTGAGAACTTGTGTCATATTTTGTAAAAGCAAATATACAATGAAAAGAAACTCCCTTTAAAATAACATCTTAAAACCCCCAGTATAATTTTTTTTTTTTAAATAATGATGAAATTATCACTTGAGACAGAACAAATGTATGTTTATCTCGCTAAGCAAATGTAATTTTTTTTTTGGCTCAGGTGATCCGTAAAGGAGAAGTGAGCTGCTGTTGGACCTGCACTCCTTGTAAAGAAAATGAATATGTATCTGATGAGTACACATGCAAAGCTTGCCAGCTTGGTTCCTGGCCCAACGACGACCTCACAGGTAAATGAGTTCTGGCTGTGCTTATATTGTCAATGGAAATGTTATCTGCTGAGCTGAAGAAAAAAAAATGCCAGATACAAGTGAATATGAAGACTGTTTTGGTGAGATCAAACCCAAGGATAAAGATTAAATTAGAACTTAGGGTGGCATTTGTCCTCTCTCCTCAAACTGATCCAGAAATTGCTGGTATAATTCAGCTGCTTTGTAAAGACCCGAGTTACTAGTTTTATAAATTAAAAAAAATTATAGACCTGGCACTGTATTCAGCTTTGTCCTAACACCTAACTGGTAGTGCAGATTGTGGCCTTCCAGAAGCAAGAGAAGAAATTAAGTCCTTGTCAGAGAAATTATTGAGGACAAATTTTTGAGTTTTATTTTCATCTTAAGCAGGTACAGAAGAGTTCTGAAATACTTACTTTTAAATCTAAAAAGTTACACACTAGTTGCTGTAGTTACTGTTGCATGAGTGCTCCAAATGGATTTAAGTTTGTTTAAGAACTTTGTTCACCAGAGAGTCTGCTAGAATACAGGGTTCAAGTTCTCCTTGGCAGGGCATAGATCTCTATTTTCTTGAGGAATACCAGTTTGGGTACTTTAGTGATAAATTACTTCAGCTTTGTATCCCACATCCTCTCTTCTTTATGACTAATAAGCAGAATTCAAATATTCAAATGTTCAGAGCACATGCCACTTCAAAACACTGTTCAGGAATCAGTTTCTCACTGTGCCAGGCTTTGTAGAGACAAGGAGAGAAGAGACAGGGTTTTTTTTCCCAGATTTGGTTTGTGTAAAATTTCTAAGGATGAAAGGAAATTTTTTGAGGTGAAAGAGAAGAGAGACAAAGGCAAAAACAGTTTGGTGGATGAATTTATATAAGTGTAAGAGTGTCAGGGAAGACTTGCCCTATAAAGCTATTTTATGTTGGGCTTTGTGCTTCGAACTGGCTCTGCAGGGCAGGCAGAACCCCATGCCTCAGGCAAGGCATCAATCAGGGGTTGTGAGAAAATTTATCCTCTTAAGGTCTTACTTTGCCCTCAGGACAGAAAAACGGGATGAGACGGCACCTCTAAAGCTCTTATAGTAGAAGTTAATGCTTTTTCACCCATCTCTGATTGTTTTAAAGTAGTAGTGTTTTTAGTCAAGCCAACTGTTTTGTGCACTACATGAGCCGCTATGTTTTGCAAACCATTTAGATATGCATTTTATGTCTTTATAGGGATAAAAATCGACATATACACAAAAAAAAACCTTCATCATCAGTGTCAAGCAATGTTCCTCCTGAGATCTAACCCTTATTCCTCAGCCAGGAAAAAAGTCAGCAGGCACTGTTTTGAAACTGAACCCCTTCTCTACACCCATAAGCACAGCTGCTATAAAATACATACTCACAGTAACATGGCACCCATTACCATAGATTCATGGTTGTGTAGTCCCCACCTAACTTACTGTTCACATGATGTTGGTATCTTGCCTTATTCAGCTCTGTATCAAAAACAGATTTAAAAAAGTTTATTCCCAATTTAGCTATACAATATATTGAACTGTATTTTTAATGATCATATTTATAGTTGAAACTTCTGCAGTTTGTAAAAAAACCTGCCTCTTAGTCTTGTTTACAGCATAAGATTTAGTAATAATTGTGAAATATTTTTGGCAGGGAAATTTCACTTCAGTTTTATAAAGTATATACCAATCTCCTTTAAATGTCCCTACTTCTGATACTGCAGCAGTCTATGTCTCTGCTTCTCAGGAAAGCCATGTCTTAGATAATGTCAGCTGCACAAGGCTATATATATAAAAAGCTCATAGGAATAATTCTACATTGCATGATCACCTTCAGTTGAGAGTCCTGTAGATATACCAGCCTTGTACCTGAGAATTCTTTCAATGTGGACCTTCATTTCAATGTTTGCCAGAGATATAAACTTGGATAAAAACATTTTTGGAATCCTTTCTTGGCTCACAGAACAAAACATTGCTCCATCTTTTTTATGCTCAATGACCAGCATCAGTTTTGTGCTACAAACTTCACTAAATAGAACATGTGATAACAGGGATGTTGCTCTCAGACAGGAAAAAAGATTAATGATTTTTTTAAAGTTACCTGTGGGATATCAGAATTCAGATGCAGGAGGGGAGAAGACAGAAGTGACGTAATACATCTAGGAAAATAAAGTTATTCTCAAGAAAGAAATAGTCATTGGAATTCTTATGTACAGAAAGGTTCAGAAAGTCCAAAGGTAGTGAGAAATACAAGTGGGAGAAAGAGTTTCTGTTGATTAAATCAGTTACTAGAAAAGTGAAGCTGAAGAGAAAAAACGGAATGATTACCTACTCATATTTTATTTCCTCAGAAATTTCTGTTTCATTGCTTACTCTTACAACACTGCCCAGGGACTAGGATCCTCCTTCAACAACAACAAAAAAACCAAACAAACCAGGCGTTCTCTTCCTTTTCTTCAAATAATTTGTTCCGTCCCAACATACATTTCAAGGCATTTTCTTCCCCCCGGTTTAGTATCAAGACATGCTTTTGAATCTACTGTAGTTTTCCTTCTTCCCCATGCATTGTGTTAGCAAATTCTGTATATTATAGTACCATGTCACACATTAGTATGGCCAGTGTGTCTCAGTGCAGGAGAAACTCACTGGTCCAGAAGTATATGCCAACCCCTCCACTATTCCCCCATGTTCTTCTTGGCATTATATTCACAGTGGGGGAAAGAAAAATAGATGCCAGGTATGTCTAGATACAAATTTAGGGATATTCTTAACACTGAGGACCAAACATAAATGAAATTATTTTTTCAGTAGCTTGATGAGAATGTTGTTGGGTTTTTTCTCAAAAAAATCCAAGTGACTCTGAGCACATGGCATTCTGCATTCTAAAAAGGTGCCTTTAAAAGACCAGAGAAGCTTTGTTCATCATCTCAGAGCTTTTTCTATGCCTGTAGGGATATCATGGTCCAATTAACACTCATATTTAAGGACATTTTTGAGGTGGTAAAGAGACATTTTCTCTTTCTGTGATTCAGGGACAGCAAACACCAATAATGGAAATCAATCTTTGTCTAGTGACCTCAGGGACTGCAAAAATAGATATTAATTTCTTCAACACCTGGATAATCTTCAGGGTATATTGACATTTTTCCCATTCTCTGTGTACCCCAAATATGTTGGCTATTTGATATTCTTAATTGGATTGCCATGAAAAAAAAAAAAGGAGCTAAAATATTTTATAGCTGTTGAAATGGTTTTTCTGCCATTTAAGGATAAAGATATATATTATCTATATAATATATCTATAAGTATATATGTAGTATATACATTTAACATAGTTACAAAGATGCTTTTACCAAATAAGGTACAGTAAAGCCAGGATAGCAGAGTCATGATCTCATTTGATGTCTAAAAGTGTCAGATAAGAGCTAGTTTATCCCTACATCTTTGAAAGGACTGAAAAAGGCCACCCTAACTATAAGTGACACAGCAGACATTTCAAAGACTTCTGACAACACTCATGCTGGATCCCATTTGGTATGTACCTATCTGGATTTTTCACAGAGAAGCAAGGACAAGTGTCCCTCATGCAGAGGGCATTGCTGGTATAGTCAGACAGAGCCACAGAGGACAAACAGTGCTGAGCGCTGATGCTATCCTGGGTCTGGACACTGTCTGGGACAGCCCACTGCCATATCTCATGCAAACCACCTATGAGACTAAGGACAGAGACAGTACTCAAAATTGGATTTCAGTGGCTTCCCAGAAGGGTTTGGTCAGCTCTTCCTGTGGTGTACTGATTTGGACTTGACATAAGCCATATGTATCTGAGGCTCCGGTGTCTCATAAGACTTCGCCATGCCCCTTCCAGGGGGGGAAATATACATAAACAAACAAGCAAACAAACAAATAAATACATTCACCCCTTGCCTAAATTATATTTCAAATGGTAATGTCTGGTTGCCATCAAACTATTTTCCAGTATTTTTCCTTGCAATAAAGTTCCAGCAATTGGTAATTTCAGCAATTGTCTGACAGTTGTAAGCATGAGGCAGAACAAAATTTTTCCTATGCTGACATTGATTTTGCTGCTGGAACATTGTTAGGATCTTTCTTTTGACCATAATTGGGAAAGTTGTCATTCAGACTGAGGGTGGGAGAAGGACACAATTTTCTTACTTTTAGCATTATAAATGCACATCAGCACCGATAATGCCCAATTTTCACCATTATTTTCTAGGCCCTGTATTTATCTTTTGTTTTTTATTTCTTATTCCAAATTAAATGTAACCATTTCCATAAGTCACTCTCACACCAGCCTCTTGGAGAAAGAAGACAAGAATGAGGTAAGGGTTCAGGTAGCAGTATCATGACCAGGAACCCTGGCTGTCAGTTTCTCCCCTCCCTTGTGAACCTTTCTTCCCTCAATTGCTTGTTCCAGGCAAGGTGTGGACTTTAGCTTCTAGTCCATCTACAACCCAAGTCTCCAGCATGAGCCACTCAGACTCAAAGTGAGTTGTTTCAAGAATGCTGAGCTCAATTAATGGCTCTAGGGCCTCCTGGGCTGCATGATGAGAGACTTCCCAAAAAAGTCACAAGGATCCACTTGTAATTGTGCCTCACATTATGGAAAGTCTGCTGAACACAACACATTTGGAAGATACCATTTATAACACACAGAGACAGCAATTTTTACTGAAACAAATCAAAGCATTGGAATTAACTTAAGGATGGACTTTGTTCCTGCAATTCATCAGTAGTTCCAGTCATTCTTCACATTTGTGTAAATTAAGGAATGATTCCCTATGTGGTCACAGAGTAACCCCATGTGGTCACAAAGTAATTTGAATATATTAGTCTAATTTTCATGGCCTTGTCTTTTACTGCAATACAGAGTTAAATCTGTATATTTGAGTTGCTAGAGACTTTGTCTGCTAAGATATAGATGTCCAGCTTTCATGGTTTAATATATGACTGATATCAACTCCTTCCCTGCAGAGGTGGTAGGATGAACACATGCACAGTCCTCAGCTGCATACATTGACTGTGCAAACCTTTGCTAATCATTTTAGTGAACATGCCAGCCTGGGAAGTGCAGCACCTAAGAAGCCAGAACATGGACACCTCTGCATATCCTGCTATTGTAGAAACTACAAAAGGTGTCACCAAAACTGGACAAAGAACTGATGGCCATAATTATTTACTGTAGCATCATAACTTCGTACCAAATGTTAAAGATATACTTTCTCACTTCAGTTGGTCCACATTCCATATGAAGGTCAGAAGGTTGATTTCTCACTGGGGGATTTTGGAGAGTGTAATCCTGAATTTTGTCTGTCAGTTTCATGTCACTTGTACATTTTTGCATCTCAGCTCTTTATTTGCAAAAACCTAAATAAATATTCAAGATAGCTTCTCCCATCTTTTCAGATTATAAAGAGGGAAACATTCAGAAAAACAATCAGAGCATTAATATACAATACCTAAGAGCATAGTATCAATACATTTTGAATAATGTGTGCCAAGTCCTATGTGAAGATTCATTCACAACTAAGATGTGTCTAGGTTGTTGTTTAGGTTTCAGCATTGATATTTAGACTTCTGCTATCCTTGGAATGGTCTGTGAAAAGTTACCAAGAAAACTAAATCTTTTGTCAACAGGTTGAACTCCAGGTTGCCCAGGATGCCAAACTCTAATGAATAATACTTAGGACTTACTAAGCCAGCAGTCATTTTCTGCCAGTTTTAGTCTCTGAGTACAGATTCAATGAGCTTTAATTCATTATGTTGACTTAAGAGACTTCATAGTGCATCATATCCACAATCCTTAGTCTGTAATGTTTACCTTTGAAACTACATTAATTATGTATTTTATATTGCCTAACGTGAAAAAGATAGTCAGTCCTAAAATGATATAATTTTATAGATGATGAAGGCATGTTCTCTTAGGAGTCAAGGCCATAATAACAAATTAAAACAGTGTCAAGATTAAATACCCAGAAAATCTGGACTATAATACAGTGCTTCATATCGGTGAACACTTCTCCCATATTAACTAATTTTAATGCAATATGAAGGATCACTAATAAGTAACAGGTTTCCCTCTACAGAGAGCATATTGTACTAATAGATTTGTGGCAGTGGTCAAGTCTTCAAGAGTTTATTCTATCCTTGTTGATGGCACAATTTAGCCCATCTCTGACTTAGACAGACTTTCTTCCAAAATACCAAAATCTTTTTTTTTTTTTTTCCGCAGTAATTTGTTGTTTATGCTTCTTTCAGAAAACCTTTTCCTAGCCTGTCAAATGGGACTCTGAATTTTTAGCATATGCTTGTCTTTCTATCCACATGCCTATCTCCCACTGGTTACATTTCTGGCCAGAAAAACATAGAGGCAGTTTTATGTCAGTTTTATTTGGGTTTCAGTTACAGAAGCAATGCACTCCTGAGCACAAAGTGGAACAAATCTACACCTGCTCTAAATTGGACTAGCTCTTAACAGCCTTTCCACAAGCCAAAGATTGCCTTAGCACACTGCAGGGACCACAAAACAAGGCTGCTGACTCTGCTCTACGTGGAGTTTCTGAGCCAGTCAGGAGACAATATTTTCCAGGTGCTTGGATGTGTTGACGAAGTGTAGGAGGTGGGTTATGGAGCAAGATCTTGTCCAAATAACCATTGAATATACACACATTTAGGGGATGGGGATAGGAATGAATTCTTCTTGTGTTACCATTTTTTAGCTTTTTCCTTGGTATAATCATAGAATGTAAGGGGCTGGAAGGGACCTCGAAAGATTAGCTAGTCCAACTCCCCTGCCAGAGCAGGATCACCTAGACATCCTGGCCATCAATCTAACCTGAGCACTCACATTGCTGTTTTCCTATTTCTTTTACTTGATCTAGGTGCCCCTTTCTGGAAAACGTCATAGTCAGAAAACATTCACTGTAAACCTATTATATGAAAACTTCACCAATCATTGCTTTATGAAGTCTATCCAGTCCTTAAATCTTGAGAAATAAATCACTGCACAGTTTACCATTCTCATTGTAAAGTATAACCAGTAACGGAGGAAAAAATGGGACATTTTCAACTTTTTTTCTCAGATATTTTATTAAGATAATGTAAAATGAGTAATAAAGCAAGAAACACATTAAAAGGTCTGAAACTAATGAGAAATGCTTGGTTATGATTTTATCTGCAACATTAGAAACTGAGCAAATTTTAACCCCTATATCTTTGTTAACATGTAAAGGCCAGCTGTCAGAAAAAGACCTTTTGTATTCACATTTCCTGTCCAAGAATATATAATATATAAGTACTAAAAGCTGTTAACAATTTATTTCCCCAAAACATTAACTAAATTTTGGTTAAATGGGAAATATTTAGAGGTCACCCACGCACAAAACATCTTGGGGAAGAACCGACATGATGGTGTTTGCACACATAAAAGCATGCTTTCTGGTTTTCACCTGTCTTCCACCACTCTTAGTAGTATAAAATGTTGATTCTTAATGATGTGATTCCTGTGCTACATTAAACTTGATGAAGCCAGAATGAAATACAGTGTCTCCCTCACTAAACCATTTAAAACTAACCAAAGTCAAATAAGTATCGTCAACTAATGCTAAAAGTGCTTCATAAAAATCTAAAGGTGTTTGTTGTGTTAAGATGTGGCAATAATCTTATTATTGCAACAGAAAGCTTTGCACACCAAAGAATTAAAAATATTGCAGTTTAATCTGTATTTAGTAATCAAGAGCACATTTCTATTACACTGGAGTTACTGCAAATTTGTAACCTTTAACTGCACTAACAGCTAAGACTTATTCACCCAAATATTTCTGATTATTTTTTTTTTGCAAGAATACAGAACTATCTGCCTTCTATATTTGCCACACCATCTATTGAGCCTACCACCTTACTGTAGATATTGTATTTTTGATAATATTGTGTAGAGATAGAGGATGTAGAAGTACTGGGAGAAGAGATGAACTAACCCTAGTACCATATCATTTTATAAAATTACTTTATATTTTTTAAAATTACTACTAAGAAAGTCAGTGTCAAATTTGGAAAAACATTAAGCTTCACTTTACCTGATGCAACAAGTAAACTTGGCATCTAGGAATTCCTAAATTATAATCCTAAAGTCTACATTTGATCGTGTTCATCAAGACATTGAGGTCTCAGGTTCCATAATTATTTGAGATTGTTTGGGATCCAGATGCCCATTAGACAGTGCTAATTACCCTTACTGCAGAAAATACAGATGTGAGCATCCCTTCTGGGGGTGACTTGACATGACATACACCAACTCACACTTTTCTGCCTGAACTAACCAAAAGACAGCAACCTGATTACAACAGTCCTCAATTTTGAGGTAATTTAGATTTTGTAACCAAGGGTAGTCAAGATAAATAAAAACAAATAAAAACTTTTAGTTGAATTTCCTCCTCCATCCTCTCCTTCCAGCTGTCTGCTCTAACTGGAAATAACAGTGTGTGTCTACTATTGTCAGGAAGTTCCACGCCAGAGCATAACAGTTCTCCCCTCTTATTCCTGTTCACAGAATCACAGAATCACAGAAATTAGGGGCTGGAAGGTACCTAGAAGATCATCTAGTCCAACCCCCCTGCCTGAGCAGGATCATCTAGACCAAGTCTCTGAGGAACAGATCCAGGAGGGTCCAGTTTTGGACACCCCAGTTCAGGAAAGACAGAGATTTGCTGGAGAGAGTCCAACGCAGGGCCACCAAGATGATTAGGGGAATGGAGCATCTCCCTTAAGAGGAGAGGCTGAGAGAGTTGGGGCTCTTTAGCCTGGAAAAGAGGAGACGGAGGGGAGACCTCATTAATGTTTATAAATATGTTAAGGGTGAGTGTAGAGAGGATGGAGCCAGACTTTTCTCAATGT
>JANHGL010002037.1:7616-25428 GCA_024611195.1 Ceyx melanurus
CAGGCTCTGCCACCCTCACAGGGAACAAGTTGCTCCTCAGCTGGAGCTGGAACCTTCTCTGCTCCAGTTTCTCCCCACTGCTCCTTGTCCTGTCACTGCCCAGAGCCTGGCCCCTGCTCCTGGACACCCACCCTGCAGAGATTTGACCCCAGGGATCAGCTCCCCTCTCAGGCTGCTCCAGCTCAACAGCCCCAGGGCTCTCAGCCTTTCCTCACTAGAGATGTTCCAGCCCCTTCATCATCCTCACAGCTCTCTAAACAGAAACTGTCTTCCAAAAGCACCCAAAGTACACACACTGTCATTTCTCATTATAAGAAAAGAAGCTTCCGTGACAAAGAAAGAATAAAAGATCATCTGAAACTGTCAAGAAAAAATGAAAAGCTGTTTTCAGCTTTAAAATAAATCTGTTTGCAGCAGATGTGCCAGGATTTCAACTGTCTCCCTGCAAGTGTAGAGGCACGTGGGACCTACCAGGAAGGATTATCTCAGGGAATCCCATTTTTCGAGCCACAGCAGTTGATCTGTCTACAAGGTGGGAAAAATCCTTCTGAACCTGTGCTAGGTCACCAGGAAGCAGTTTCAGGGAGACCCAAAGACCTTAAGAAAAGAAAAGTAACACTTGTTTACTGAAAGAAAAACCCAACAGCAATAAAAAAATTATAAAAACATAAAATTTAAGCCTATGCATAAAACTTTCCTCATGTGATCTTTATGCAACAAGGAATTAAATATCCCAAGCTGGTTCTCACTTGCCCAGTTCTCTATCCCTAATGCTAAACTAGACCTTACTGGGCAATCCTCTGAGTAAAACACAAACTTCTGAGATGAATCCACCAGAGCATTTGAGTGAAGGGCAGACACAGAAGTGAGACCAGAAGAAACCACTTCAAACCCAAAGCCCTTGAGGATACATGAGCCACGTTCACTTAAAGAACTTTTATTTCCCTATAAACAGTTTTATCTTAAAAATATCAGATAACTAGCAACTAAACCATCAGCTAGAGAAGCTGTTTTCATGCAAGTAAGAATCAGAACATGGTGGGGGTTGGAAGGGAGCTCTGGAGCTCAGAGTGCAACCCCCTGGCAGAGCAGGGGCAGCCAGGGCAGCCTCCACAGGAACAGATGCAGGGAGGGCTGGAAAGGCTCCAGAGCAGGAGACTCCACAGCCTCTCTGGGCAGCCTGGGCCAGGCTCTGCCACCCTCACAGGGAACAAGTTGCTCCTCAGCTAGAGCTGGAACCTTCTCTGCTCCAGTTTCTCCCCATTGCTCCTTGTCCTATTGCTGGGCACTGCAGAGCAGAGCTTGGCCCCTTCCATTGGACACCCACCCTGCAGTGATTTACAGACATTAATCAGAAGAGCTCCTGGTTTTATCTTCTTTAGTTTGAGTTTTTAGCTCCCAGGGGGTGACAATCATTAGAGAGTCCACACTTTGGCTCAGGGAAGGCAGCAAACTCCAAACATTCTCCTTGATCTCTGTTTATTTTCCCAGTAATCAAGAGGAACCCTTCCCTGCAGCTCCTGGCCAGGCTGCTGTACCTTGCCCTTTGTGATTCACTTCCTTAGCAGCAATGACTTTGTTGAAGACAGAAGTGAGGGGCTCGTTCTCTCCAATCACATGGGAAGTGATCAGTGGGGACATGATCAGCTGTCTCTGTCTGATGTAGGTCTCCATGGCAATCCTGGGAAGAACAACAGGAGAGACCAGGAAACAGGCAAACATCAAGCATGGGTTCTGCAAGAAGGTTGGTCAACAGCTCACTGGATTCCAAAGACATTCATTTTTATATATTTTATTTTATTTTATGCATTCCATGGGAATCTGTTTCGATTTTTCACCTGCACAAACCCAAGAGAAATCCATTTGAACTCTCTAACCAAGAAATACGTTGCAGTGCCAGCTCAGGCTTAAGAAAAACCAGGTACTTCACAGGTCATTAGTGACAGAACCAGAGGGGATGGATTCCAGCTGCACCAGGTCAGACTGGGCAGTAGAATATTTTTCACTGAAAGAGTGACCAGAGCCTGGCACAGGCTGCCCAGGGAGGTGGAGTCACCAGCCCTGGGGGTGTTGAAGGGTCACTTGGATGTGGTTTTGGGGGACAGGGTTTAGAGGTGAACTTTGCAGAGTAGGGTTTATGGTTGGACTTGACCCCAAGGGGCTTTTCCAACCTGAATAGTTCCACGATTCAAACTACCACTGCCCTCCCAAAGCCTTGCACTGCCAGCAGGTGAGCTCAGCCCTGTCCCTCAGACACTATGGAGATTAACTAGTGATAAATGAAAGGTAATTCAGAGTGCTGTGAGATCACAGGAGTGATGACCCTGTCCCCAGGCACAGTCTGTTGAGCTTTGGATCTTGAACTCAACTTCCCTCCTCTACCCACAGTGTCAATAATGAACTGATGCCCCCAGAACTCTCCTCATCCTTGTAGAGATGTCCACATTTGGATCTAAACTCATTAGCAGACTCATATTAATCTGCAAAGGCAAACCCACCTTTTGCAGCTTTTCAGCTCCTGAAATGGGAGGGGAAAAAAAAACAACCCAAAACCAAAGAAAACCTCCCACAATCTCCCCTGAAAATACCTTGTAATAACATCTGGCTACACCAAATGGATTGCTGTGCTCAGGACTGTAACAACATGACTGAGTCTACCCAAACAAACTGCATTTTAGTGACTGCCCTGTGCTGAGAGAGAGCAGGCAGGGTGCAGGCAGGGAGCAGACAGCACACAGAAGTCTAACTAGCAATACAGAAATGCAAAAACACATCAGGGCTTGAATTTCTTCCCCAGAAAGAGGAAGAAATCCTTTTCTTCTCGTCCTCTGACTCAGCCTTACAAGGTAATCTGGGAAGTCAAGAGGCAGAGAACACAGAAGGATGAGGTGAAGCTGAAGGTGGAGTTGTGGTCTTCATGCTCAAGGTGGTTCTGAACCTCTTGCCTCTCAACCCCCTCCTAGTTTTGAAGGTGACATCCCCCCCCAAACCCCACACCACCACTTCACACTGTGCTCTCTGCATGATACAGGTGCCCAGCAATTGCAGCTGCATCACCAAAGCTCCCCAAGCAATTCAGCTCATCAGAGCCAGAAACCAAGGGGAACAAAGGTTTCAGGGGACTGACAAACCTCTTTTTCCTTCAGAGAGCTGCCTGCTGCCATCAGCTAATCTATTTGCAGAGCCTTTGGTACTCTGCCAGGCTCCCATACAAATCTGTCCTTCTGCAAAGGACAACTGCTTTAAATAAGGCAGAGATGTGATGAACTCTGTACTTACTGCTGGAATGGAATAAAATGCTGCTTTTCCTCATCATCCACCTTCCCATGGATGATATCAGTGATGTCCATCACTGCAATGACAAGTTTTGCCAAGTTGTTACAGACTACAGAGAGAAACTTTCCTATCAGAATGATATTTGGGGCCAGTGCCACTCAGGAGAGCAACAGAAATCACCCCCCTCAATGTTTTCAAAAGCACCTTTTCCTTGCTGCCTATGTCAGCCTAGGGTAGTGAACTTGAATATACCCTCTGGAAAAAACCAGGTGGGACTCAGGCATTTCAAAGCAAAAGAAATTACACTTAAATTTCAAATGCTGATTATTTTAGGTGTGTTTTTCACTCTGAAGTTTCTTTAGGAGAGATCACAGGGACCAAGTGTCTCATTCATAAGGGCTCCTTGAAAACCTCCAGTTTTATCCCATTAGCCACCAGGAGCAAATCCCTCTTTCCCAAAGAAATCTACTGCCCTGATGGCAGCCCAGGGGGTGCCAGGACCCCCTGAAGAAGTGAACAGCATTTCATCTTCATCTACAACTGCCATCAAAACTCTCAGCAGGGCACCATGTGCAGCTCAGCACCAGCAACCCCAGTCTGAAGCCAGAGATGCTGGCACTGAGGTACCACAGACAGCATCTCTTTCCCAGTTGCCAGCCACTGGGCCTGTGGTTTGTTCTCCACTGTTTGGATCTGTCCTACCTGCCACTCCAAAGGGCCTCCTGAGTCCACAGGTGTGTTTCTTCCCATCCTTCAGCTCCATGTGCCCCACCCTCACAATCTGACACACCAGGCTGATTTTTGGTCTGATCAAGTCAGAACTGCTTAAATCCTAGAAATGATTTACAGGAAAGTGATATCAACCTGCTTTATGAACAGAAGAAAAGAAGAGAAAGACTTTTTTCTTGTCAGATATAAAAGGAAACCTGCTCTCTTGGAGCTGTAGCAGGAAAAATCAACCAATCAATCAAGCCCAAACTATAAACCCACCAGTAATTTTCACACAGCCATTTCTAAGCAACCCATCACCCCTCCCTGCTGCATGAGGAGAGGACCCAAAACTCAGACAATCTGCAGCACTGGGAAGGATCTCCAGGATGGAAGTGCAATAACTTACAGTGAAAACTGCTTGAAGGTTGTTTAGTTTCTCAATTTCTTTAGGCATCCCATTACTGCCCCAACGAACCAGGTAATTTTCACTGCAAGGAAAGGGGAAAAAAATAAATCAAAATGTAAATAAATCAACACCTGCCATTCCCATTACCTGGGGAAAGCTTCAAAGCTTTTTGATCACAGAATCACACCATTGCTCAAGTTGGAAAAGCCCTTCAAGATCCTCCAGTCCAACCTCATCCCTAAGGAATGTGTGACAAATTCTGCCAAAAACTTCTATCCCAAAGTGATTCTGAAGTGAGTCACTGCAGGGAAGGCAGAAGGGAGGCACCTCAGCTCCCTGCAGATCTCTGACTGCATGTCCACACCTGATAACCTCAGTGATGGAGACAGAGGGGAACTGCCTCATACAAGCTGCCTTGATAAAGTTCTTCCTGTCTTCCCCTCCCAGCACAAGATCCCCATCTCCTAGGTGTGAATTTATACTGAGCTGACAGCAAACATCACACACAGACACAATTTAATGGGAAGCAATTAATCAAATGTGAAAACAGTAGGAAAATTAAGGACATAAAAATAACATCTGGGATTTCGACTAGGAAAAAAACCAAACTAACAAACCCTACCTGATGAATTTGGAGAGGTCAGGATCATAGAGGCTCATTAACAGCTCTGCATCTTCTCCAATATTGCAGACAAAGTTCTTGAAGTTTACATAGAGGCTGTAGGTGTGGGTTGTGTTGAATATTGGCTGCCCACGGAGGTCCACATTCTGCTGCAGGGACTGCAGAGGAGGAGAACAATTCCATTAAAAACAAACACAGAACTATTTGGTTCTGCTGCCAGAGTAGCCCAAAACCCTTCAGAGGAATGTAAAAATACAGTGGGTGGTAACTTGGAAGAGGATGAGCAGTGAAAAAGAGAGGTACCTTCTCTTCCTGGATCCTCTCCTCAATCCTTTTGGATGCAGTTTCATGGGACTTGAAGAGAGAGATTGTGCTGGTTTCATCTGGGTCCAAAATGTTCCCATTGTCATCTCGTACCACCAGGTCCAAACCCAGGATCCTGAACAGGTCAGAAGACAAAAGAAACACCACAATATGTAGGAAGCAGAAGGTGCAGAAACCACAGGTCAAACCATGGGCTACACTAGGCAGCTGATGTACAACAACCCCCTGGGATAGTCACACTCCTGATTTTCCTGCCTCAAAACACTTACCTTCCATTTTCCCATTAAAGATAAAAACTAATCAGCCAGGTAGCTGAATTCTAAGATGACATCTCATTCTTCCTGCTTAAAGGAATGAAAAAAAACCCCAATAATATGTGTTTTCTGTCAAGCTTATGGATCATAGCTGATTATTATTCTTTGCCATAAGCTTTCTTCTTAATTGACCTGAATCAAGTCTGACAGGCAGATAAATGAGCTCTGGAGCCAACCTCTGTCCTGTACAAACCAATGGAAGGTGGAGCTTTGGTGGCCTAGAGAACTGTATTACTCAGCTGCTGATAAAGCAGTTTAGTTCATCACCAGCATCCAGAGCCTGGCTCCAGCCAGCCAGGCACAAACTGTGCTCCATGGGAAATGCCAGCACTTGGGCAGAACTGAGACAGGTGAGGGCTTCTGCCAACTCACAGAGATTGCTGGCACATGGAGGACCAACTGCTAGGTGCCCTAGTCACCATGGGATGGGGACTGCAAGTTGTGACTGGCCCTTTTCCAATGGAAAACCCAATCCAGTGTTCCCACTGCAGAGCCCACTTTGCATTAAGAGCCTTTACTGGGAAGTGGGGCTCCCTCCATGCTCTCAATACACGGTTTGGAGTTTACCTGTTGCCATAGTCAATCTTGGCAGTGACTTTCTTCTTGAGCTCAGCTAGCTCATCCTTGGGAAGGGTCCCAGAAAGGATCTGGGATCTCCACTCTATCAGGCTGTAGGTCAGCTGCTGGACGTGTCTGAACTGGGAAGTCTTGTTATCCTGCAGGGAAGAAGGGACCATGAGAAGCTTCTGACAACAGTCAGCTCAGCAGTTCTGGAAAGTATGAGTTGTATTTCACTAGAAACATCTGAGAAACTGGCACTGTATGGGCACTGCAAGATTAGACCTTTGGAACAAATTGTTTTGCACTGCCAAGTGTCTCAAGATTCAGGGTCTTTTCTGATTCTCAGATTCTTTTCCTCAGGACATTAGTTTAGGAAAACCTCAGAGAAAAGGAAAAAGACAAAACTTCTCTAATTGCTTTGGAAAGTCTAAAGTGATAGCAAAACTGTTATCATCCTTAGTGAAAATACTTCTCAAGCTATTCAGTGGTCCCACACACATAAAATCAGTCCCACACCTACACATCTCTTCTCACTGTTTCAGACTCCAAGGCTGATGCTGAGCTTCCAAAATAGCTGTGTGGCAACCTACTTCATTACTTAGAGAAGTAATTAAACCTTTCAATTGTCATAAACCCACTTACACCTTTCCAAAGGGTAACCAGGTCCCATCCCCACTTTGCCACCATCCCTAGGGTGACCCTGAGGAGCAGTAAATGTGAAATGCAATTTTCAGCTGGAGTGTTCAGCAGAGTTTCTGGGTTGTGCAGCTCCAAACTGACTGGCAGGAGGTTCCTGGCTGTGTGTCAGCCAGCAGGAACTGGGCAGAGGTGATTGCTGGTTCAGCCAGGCAGCAGCTGACCTGCAGCAAAACTGTTAATATTTAACCACCAAGCCCAGCAGAAAGGTTCCTTTCAATTATTTCCCCAATCTTGTCTCCACACAGAACAGGAATGATATAAACTACTCCAAATTTCTCCCCTGAGAACACCAATCTGACAGGAGTTCTAAACAGCCACCTTCCCTGAGCTCTAGGTGAATGCAAAGAGGCTCATGGAGGGTAAAGAGTCTCTTAGTTTCTATAGGGAAGATATTTACAGAGGTATTTAGGAAATTAAGGGAAAAAAAGTGTTCTTGAGTAAGAAAATAACTGCAGAGGAAGGCAACTTGTGTTTGCTTTTGGGGAAACACAGAGCAGAGCTCAGCCTGAGTCTCCAGATGAGCTCCCTCCTCCCAACTGCAGCACATTAAACACTCCCACCCAGTTGAATATTGATTTTGCACTTTTTACTATTGATTTGATGCACTGGTGCTATCAGAGCAGTGAAATGAAATGCTGCCAAACCAAAACATTCCCTCCCACCCCACCCCCTGCTTCCTTTCTCTCCTCAAATACCTCCTGCCCCTTTTAGCTTTTTTCTTTTTCTTTTTATACATACTGCAGAGGAAAATAAACCAAACCCAAATCTATTTCAAACCACATTTTCCAAGTCTATTTTAAGACTTATAGAAGTTAAGCAGGGGAAAGGAAGATTTCTATTCTTCAGCAAAATAAGATTGAGACCAAGAGCCTGAAGTTATTCAGAATAAATAAATAACTGAAACAAAACCAGGAACAAAACCTCTCTTTTCACCCAGTAACACTGTCACATATCTCTTCTCATTGCATTAAGAGGATAAAACAGAATGTTGTGGTTTTATGGCACACAAACAGAACCTATTTGTGGCCTGGTGAACTTTTGGCTGGGAAAGGCTCTGGGTGCTGGTTAGAACTAATTTAAAGCCACCCTCTCTTAATTAAAGTCTCAGAGCAAACACTACACAGGCTGGACTTGCTACCAGCAGAGGAAAAAGGCAGTTGGATCTCTTGAATGTGCTTTAATAGCACCTTCAAAAGAAGGCAGTTCAACTCCAGTTGGGTTTCCCTCAGCAGGAATGCAGCCACCTCAGCAAAACCACCAAAGCCACAGAGTCACCCTTGGCTTCTGACTCTTCTGAGGTGGCCAGCATGTGGTCAGGCAGATTTAGAGAGGAGAGGGCTGCTCACCACCCTGCTGAGAAAAGAAAACATGAGGGGACTTCTGACAAGTCCAATCTTCCCCATCATGCACAGCCCTAATTCTCTTCCCACTCTCTGCCCTGCTGGGGTTGTGGGGTGAGGAGCAACCACTCCATCAGGTACCACTTCCAGAAAACCAGATTTCACTCGTGCTAAGGGTTCTGTGGAAACTCACAGAGTTTTCCTCACACAACTGAGCTGCTTCACCCTCTCCCCACAGGACAGACACGGGACAGGAGAAGCAGGAACCTGGATTTCACCAGGGAACTGTGACTCACACACAGCCCCAGCCAGCTCACTCCAGGGTGACTTGTGCCACTCAGGGCTTCCTCAGGGCTGTGTCATCTCCCAGTTATTCAAGAGCAGTGAACACCAGGGCAGGGATTAACCACAGCTGTCTGTGGTCACACATCCCATGCTCTGGGGAGCTGAGGATTTTTTTTACCCCCTCCAGTTTGAGGATAATGAAGAGTTTTACAACTCTGCCTGATGTTTACTCAAAGGTCTCAAGTGCCCTGAAAAAGGCCAATCTCATCTCTCCCAAAGCCATGCACTCAAACAGCATCCACTGAAGAAAGAAAACTTACCACATATAACTTGTGCCAGATAACTGCCCACTCCCTCAGGGTGGAGGTGAGTTCCTGCCCCAGGGGCAATTCACTTGGAATCACTGTTTCATGTTGCCTGCAGGAGAAAACAGGAGAAAAGGTGTCACACTCCAGATGAAAACTTACAACAAAACATCCCTTTTTGATAAATATTGAAGTGGAATTCTCAGAGGGTTTGATATTCAGACAGTTCATTCACACACAAGAGGCTTCAGGTGTTCAGTTGATTCTCCATCACACATGTATTTCAGTATCTATTTTTAATTCACACATGTTCAAAGTTTTCTCTCAGTTTCCACCCCAGAAACACATTGAACAGACAGAAACTGAGTTTGGAAGAACCAGAACTTGCAATGGGAACTTGGTCATGGCTCTTAAAACTCCAACCAAAGGGAGGGGAGCTGCTGAGGAGAGGCTGAGGAGCTGGGAAGGAGACTGAGGGGGGACCTCCTGAGATGGAAAGGGGGGTGTCAGGAGATGGAGCCAGGCTCTGCTCAGGGACATCCAGGGACAAGCCCAGGGGCATCAGGTGCAGCTGGAACATGGGAAGGGCCATGGAAACAGCAGGAGAAACTTGTTCCCTCTGAGGGTGCCAGAGCCTGGCCCAGGCTGCCCAGGGGTGTTGTGGAGTCTCCTGCTCTGGAGACTTTCCAGCCCCCCCTGGACACATTCCCATGCAATCTAATCTTGGTGCCCCTGCTCTGCCAGGGGGCTTGGACACAAATAATCTCCAGAGGTCCCTCCCAACCCCCACCATCCTGGGATTCAAACAAAAATGTGCTTTTGCAAGTCTCTTCCTTTGCCACTGCTGGTTTCCTCTCACTGTAATGATGCCAGAATCAGCTCTAAGAATCAAATGAGGAGTCATTTCCTTAAGTGTTTTCCAAGACAGGAAGGAATCCACACTCCAGCTGGCTGCTTGGCTGTGAGCAGGAGCCTGTTATGACCTGGGGGAGTCCCCAGAGGAGCTAAATGCAGCTTGATTGACCTGCCTCATCACTAACTTGTCTAGCAGAGCTCTTTTATTTTTGCAGAGAGAATTCTCCTGCACCTCTGTCTGCAAGGGCTTGGTACAGACCATGCTCTGAAAACAACCCATCAGCCCTGCAAGTCTGGCACACAGACTTCACTGCAACCATCACTATTTGTGTTGTTTGGGGCTTTTTTAATTTGCTTATAAATGAAACATCATCCCCTTGTTTTTGCTCCCAAAAGCACAACTCAAGAAGTGCCAACCTACCCCCTGTCCTTCACGATGGCCTCTTTTAAATGGATGTATGTCTCTGGGAAAATGCCCTAAAAAGAAACACAGACATGAAGTAAAGAAGTCACACTGTTTCAGTAGCATACAACAAGACAAAAATCATTTTGAAGCAGAACAGTGACTGGTTTACTGGTCACCTGGAAGGGAAAGGGGTCAGGTCCAGTCCCAGTGTGACAGCAAACCAGCATCAGGTTGCAAGTCGAGCCCTGGAACGGGTTTTTCACCCCAGAGAAGTAGTCTGCAGGATTTCATACAGCAGACTTCTATCATCCATCCTCACTAGCCCTTGCTACAAACATTTCTTGAGTCCTGGGCCTGTAGCTCTCTGGAAAAGCTGCCAGCACAGGACAGCATTTGGAGAAATCCACCAGTCCCCAGTTGACTTTAAGGAAAACCTTCTAGGAGCACTGGGATTCTTTTCTATTTCCTTTCCAATTCCCTTTTATGCCTGAAAAATGGAGAACTGGGAGGGATGGCACCAGATGAGAGGTGCCAGGATCCCTATGGGAAACCAGATTTCCCTGCAGTTTTCAGACTGGTTTCACAAACCTCAAGAAGCTTGGCTGAGATCCACACATGCATCATTTCCCCGAGTCTTTTCCAAGTCAAATCCAAACTCTAATCTTACCATTGCATATAAACCACTGGATATAGGGATGCCAAGAAGTCAAGGCCCAGCACAGCAGATGATGGCACTGGAGGGGCTTTGGCAAAGCATCAGAGAAGAAGAAGTGACTGAAATTGGGGTCCTACCTTCTTAGATTTATTTCTGAGCGTGTATCCTCGGTACCAGCCTGGCAGGTGGAAACCAAAACAGTTAAGAGTTCAGTTTTTCTTCCTGTCTGAAGCAATTAAACACACATTGCCATCCTCACCACAGCTCTGCACCATACACCTGTTGATTTTGCTCATCTGCTATTGTGAAGATACCTCTGCTCTGCTGCAGCCTTGGTGCCAAGAGCACTAGGGTGTCTCTCCCTACCACGAAGCACCAGCCTCACTCCTCTACATCCATTCCCACCCCATTCCTTCCCCAGGGGGAAAATGAGATTGCACATCCCTCATGGACCAATGGATAAGGTGCTGGATTAGGGATGAGGAGATTTAGGTTCTATTTTTATCTGAGTTGTAATTAGCTGGCTGGTGAAGTTAGTGAGGGAGTGACACAAAGCTCATGGAATTTAACAGGAGTATTTTCCCAGTGATTTCAATCCCATTTGACACAGACTCTCAGCCCTTCTGTACCACATCTTCCTCATACTTTTGGCATTAACCACATTCCAGTAGAGTATCCTGCAAGCTTTGCATAATAGTAATGGTGGCTATTACTATGCAAAACTCAAGCAAGCATCTCATGCAGGTTTTTTTGTTGAATTCTCCTCCAATTTTCAGTCTTCTCACCAACCATTTGAAATGGAACACAAGCTTTGGGTGGTGGTCAGTTCATTATTTGAGTTCTTGTCAAAAAAAAACCCAACTAAAATCTGTCTGAAGGTTCTGAGGGATGATGGACTGTTTCTCTTTTCAGCTGGAGGTGACAAGGCAAAGTTCAGCTCCAACAACACAGTGTCAAACTAAAGTGTGATGAAGAACATGAGGACATCAGGCTGAGTCTTGCAGAGAAAGCTTGGGTTTGTTTTTTTGTTGTTGGGGTTTTTTTTTTAATGCAAGTCCTCAGTTTTAACTTTCAATAAATGAATTATCAGATCATCTACAAAAAAATACAATAATTTAGAAGATGGAAAGTTAGAGAGGAAATCTCAGTCACTTGCTTAACCACAAGGTCTTTGCTCCTCTCCCACCCTGCTGTCATTTTGCACACAGATCTCATGCCCTTTTCCAACCAGAGAGCCAAGTGGAGGGGATAAAAACCAAATCCCCTTTCCTGTGCAGTTTACAGAGTAAATCATGACCAAGACACCCCAACCAGCAGACCTGAGCTTTGTGGACTGGTGTGGAAGGAAACTGGTATCCTCCAGATCTTCATGGAGAATAAAGGTTTTAATAAACACAACCAGGGTGTTTTTGGAGCCCAGCTGTGAGTGAAGAAGGTTGTGGATAACCCAGGAGCTGCAGGGATAACTCCCAGTGACTGAAAGAAAGGACTTGACAAGGCATCTCTGAGCCTTTCTGCTTGCAAAGCCAACGCCCTGGTTAAATGGAAACTTTTTCTAAATTGAGACTTGTGTATCCAGATAAGAAGAGTGGTTAGTGGAACAAAACCCCTCTTTTTATCAGCCTGGAGTTGTATTTGCAAGCATACATCATTAGCATGAGAAGAAACAGAGGAGGGGGGGGGGGGAAAAAAAGGTTCTGGTGAGAACTCTCATTCTCAAAAGCACAACCCACAGATATCTGGGAACAAAGCTGAAAGCTGATGTCCCAAAAGACAGAAAAATAGATTCAGTGAGACATGAGAATTTCCTCCCAAGCTGCCAGACTATCAGAACTGGGAGGTTTTCAGATGAACTTTGATAAGTACAAGATGCAGCCTCTTCACTAGGGCTGTTCTCATCTCTGACACTCCCTCTTCCTTCTGGCTTTTTGCAAACCCAGTTGATAAACTTCTCCCTTCACCCTCTGTCTCCCTCCCCAGCCTGCAGACACACTCACTACTATCACACCCAGTGTAAAAGCCACACACCAGCAATACCATCTGCTTTGACTCTGGCTGCTGGCTGCTTCCAGCCTCAGGGTCAAAGAGAAGTGGAAAGAGAACAACTGGCTAAGAACAAATTGCTAAACAAGCAGCTTGTTGTTCCCAGCAGAGATACTTGAGGAGCTTTTGCAAGGCAGAGTCTTTTTTGAACTGGTGCTGCTTGTGAAAGTGAGCAAATCTGTATTTTGGAAAGGGTTCTTGAGATTTTGGAGAGGCTTCCAAATGAAGCAGCAAGTAGTACATTTGTTAATTAAATGGCTCTGGTCCAGCCCCACCACTGAACTCTCCATTCTAGGGCAATGAGAAGATGGGAAACACATGAGTGTAGGTTTAAAATAAGAGTTTGTTTTCCTTTCTGCAGGATGTTTTGCATTAAGGTATGTATTAGCAAAAACTTCCCATTAAAAGCCTCCAAAGGACATGGGAGGAAAAACTTCCCATTGAAGTATTGGGAGAAACAGCCTCAAAAGGACAGGGAAGGTCCCAAAGTGGAGGCATTTTGAAGGCATTTAATGGCAGGCTGGGATATTACAGCTCAAACCAACATGACTTCTGAAACAGATCTGCCTTGTCCTCTTCTTTCATCTGCTGCCTGTCTCGGATCAAAGAACTAATTAAGGTTAACTACTACTTAAAACTAAATATTATCATTATTTTCCAGCTGGGTTCATTCATCACCTGACTGTACAAGCACTTGGCCTGGCACAAGGAGAAGCCAAGGGCAGGGGTGAAACAGGAATGAACAGCCAGAAGTGTTTCTTACCTTGACAAGGCTCTGCCAGCAACAGAGCAGACAGGGTTGTCAATTCCCTGTTTTCTGCATTTTAAAACCATTTTAGATGTTGACCTGCTGGAAAGCAGCACCACGGAGAAAGACCTTGGAGTGCTGGTGGAGAGCAAGTCCTGTGTGGGCTGCCCTGGGTGCCCCTGCTCTGCCAGGGGGTTGGATTCTGATCTCCAGAGCTCCCTCCCAACCCCTAATATTCTATGATTCTATGGAAGTTGACACAGCAACTCTACACAGCAAGCTTTGCACTCCTGAGCATACTAGAAATTGAAATTTTAGATCTGAAATTTATATATAATAAAAGGCATTTATTTCTAGATATACATATCTCTCTTGATTGGTTATTTTTTCTTTGGAAAACCCACTGCAAAGTACTTGGGATTGATCTGCAACCTACCTTCATACATCTCCAAAATGTGAACAGTATCACCAACTTGCAGGGAGAGCTCCACATCTTGGACAGCATCATAATTGTAGATTGCTGAAAAAGAGAGGAGAGAGGGATGAAAAACAATCCTGGAAGCCAGGAGGTACTCAGACTTGGGAACCCAGTCTGGAGTCTGTGAAAGGCAGAATATGGATTTGAGAAGGAACTAGAGGTCACTGCTACCTCAGGCAGAAGATGTGGATCCATTAGGTAATTGTCATTTTTTATTAGCATTTCACAGGACTAACTGCTCAGGAGCACTCCCAAGCACTGGCAAAACAACTTCAGTTGGATGCTGGAGGGAAAAAAATGCCACAGGAATAAAAAAAGACCTCTATTTGATACTAAATGCCTCTATTCTGTACTAAATGCCTCAGTCTATTTGCTGCTAAAGACTCTTCCCAGACAAGAATCAATCTTAGCACCAAAACCTGGGATTCTCTGCAAGTTTAATCCCTAGCAAAGCCCCAGGTAATCCAAATGCTTATTGGATTTCCAGTGGGAATAGGATTAAGTCCAGAAGCCCATCTTTCTAAACTGCCTTTTCTCTGGAACTTGCTTGAGGTGAAGAGTCCAAGTGGGCAAAGCAGAAGAGCCCTTCTTAGAGCTGCTGGAGGCTTGTCAAGGGGAGGAAGGTGAATCTGGATTTGCTTTCCAAGTTAAAAAAAGACATAAAATAAAGCAGCCAGGAAAATGCTTTGCTGTGGGTCCATCAGTTGATCAGCTCCTGAAATGAGCTGATTGATTTAAAACACTGGTTTAAGGACAGATCACAGCCAGCATCTCCTCACAGTGACATATTTACACATCCAAAGCCATTCCCCAGGGAACAGATTAGTGTTGGTGAGCTAAACACAGGGTTTCTTTGCAAGGAGGCAAACCACACAAAGAAACATTTGCAAGGGGGGGCTTTGGGAAAAATTCTTCCAGGCTTCAGAGAGTTTGAAGAAGCCACTCTGAAAATGAAATCCAGAAAGAAATTGAGTTGTGCTGTCAGGAAATTCACATGGAACGTGGATCATTTCCTCAAGATGAGGTTATGCTGCCCCTTGGCAGGGATCCAGAGTCAGCAACCCACTGTGCCTCACCACACCAGGAATTCTCTCCCATGCACCAGCCTTGCAAATATTGTCACTATAAATAAGCCAGAGGCAGGGGATGGGAATTCTCTGCAGCCTTGGAAATAGACCCAGATCACAAACAGATCCTGATTTTCCTCTGGGTTTGTTCAGGGTGGTCCTGCAGAGATAAATGCACTGGATCCATGATGTTGTTTGCCAGTGGGTTACAGGAATATTCCTGGATTTTCTTGTGCTCCTACAGAGTTGCTTCAACATCCAGTTTCCTCTCCCTCCTCCTAACAGTGCTGTAAGCCAAGATTAAAAACTGAGTATCCTGGATATTCAGTTTAGACCCAAAAGTAAAAATCCCATCAACATTTTTGCCAAAAAAAAAAAAAAAATAAAATAAAGGCTAATGTTTCTAACCAAAACCAAATGTGAACATGCACAGGAGCAGAGCAGAGTAAATCCATCAAGAACTGCCTGGTATTGACAGACACCAGGATCATAAATCAACAGACCTGGTAGAAACTGTTCTGCCAGATGCAGAAAATCATTTAATCCCTTCCTTGGATGGGACATCTCCCCAAGGAACATTAATCCAATACTTGGATGGGACATCTCCCCAGGGTGCAGCAATCCCTTCCTTGGATGGGACATCTCCCCAAGGTGTAATATTTTGTTTCTTGGATGGGACATCTCCCCAGGGTGCAGCAATCCCTTCCTTGGATGGGACATCTCCCCAGGGTGCAGCAATCCCTTCCTTGGATGGGACATCTCCCCAGGGTGCATTAATTTGTTTCTTGGATGGGACATCTCCCCAGGGTGCAGCAATCCCTTCCTTGGATGGAACATCACCCCAAGAGCAGCAGGAAGAACTGTGGATGGATAAAACAACCCAGGCTTCCTCTGCAGCCAGTGCTGAGCTGTTGGCCCATAACAAGCTACAGGGACACTGCAGAGCACAGGAGGTGTCATTCCTCTGCTGCAATCCAGGCAGCCCATGGACATGAATAATCCCAGAGCACTGTCAGCAGACTGAGGAGATTTAAAGCAGAGCATCTTGGCCAATTCCTTGGCTGATTCCATCCCATCTCCTGACGTTTCCTCCTGTGGTTACAGCTGGAGAGCTTCACTTTCTGTCCTGAAATGCTGCTGGGGATCCCTGTTCAGCAGGAGAAGGGGCTGCTGTTTAGCACTGCACGTGTGCTTATCCATCCTGAGGTCCCTGCAAACAATTTCCAGCTGCCCTGGGTTTTTTTGGGACAAATAGACATTCTAGAAATACCAGCCTGGATTCTTTTTGGCTTTTTTTTTTTTTCCTAGAAATTGCTGCTTTGGCTTCAGACAAAAGCAGCCTGAGCAGAAGCAGAAAGGTGGGTGGGCATCAGACAAGGCTTTCTTTGGAGAACACAGACAGTTAATTCAAAAGCAAAGGCAGTTAATTCAAAAGCAAAGAGCACGAGGAGAGGGAGAACTCAACCCTGCAGCTCCCTTCCCTTCCTCACAGCTCTGCCACCCCCTGCTCTGCTTCCCCAGAAAGGTTTCAGATCCCAGGGAGGGGAATTTTCAAGCTCAAGGAACACGCCTGTGTCACAGCACATCAAATAAAACCCCAAGCAGCAAGATTTGTAGTATCTTGCTCTGCCAGACTGATTGAAGCAGGAACAGAGGGTCAGTGGATATAAAAATCTCCTACCCCGTGGTAATGCACAAGGTTAGAAGAGACAAATTGCTGGCATATTTTCCCTGGGAGCTTTGCTGGTTGCAACTGATGCTTCCTGCTGCTTGAAGCCAGCCCTGGCCCAAAGAGTCATCTGCAGTTGTTTGAACTGCTGAGCTTCTTTTTCATTGTGTGTATTTAATCTGACCCCTTCCAGACTTAAAAGCTGCACATCACAGACGTGGTCATGGCACGAAGAGCTAAAAATCCTTCCTCTAAAATCCTGACAGAGCAGCAAGAAAGAAAGAAGCCAGAACAAAAGCTCAGACTTTAGTCCCCAAACTGGCAGCAGGATCAGAAGTTAAGTCTCTTTCCCTTCAAGTTAAACTTCAGCTGAGGTTTTTCTTCTTTGAAATTCACTTTAGCATGGTGTTCCTGCTCCTTTTGTCACCCTGAGTGCAAAGCAGCACTGAAGCCTAACAAATTTAACCTAAATAAAGAGGCAGAGGAGGAAAAACTGACCTGTGAGGAAGAGATGCTGGATTTGTGTTAATAATGGTTTTCTTTCAGCATAACTAGAGGCAGTTTATCAGAGCATTTCATTTACAGCCCCCCCACTTGGATTAGGGGAAGCTTTAAGCAATTTGTTTGTTTAGTTGTGGTTTGGGTTTCCAGCAGGGCATCCAGCCTGTGGAATTCACCAGGAGAGAGGGTCAGAGGAGTCAGGATTGGAGCTGGTTTGAGAAGGGCAGCAGGTAACTTTATGAGTGATGACAGCAGCCCCAGCAATGCAGATGAAGATAAGGAGCAGCAATCTTCATGCTGCAGGGCAGGAGGGGATTCCTCCAAATGGATCCAGAAAGAACCTCAACCACATTGCACAACGGGGTGGGCAGCCTGGGCCTGCTTCTTGGGGAAGAAAATCTGCCCAGAAGGACCATGGAGGTTCTCCTGCCCCTCTGCTCTGCTCAGGCCACAGCCGGAGTGTTGTGTCCAGTTCTGGGCTCCCCAGTTCCAGAGGGACAGGGAAATACTGGAGAGAGCCCAAGGGAGGCTGTGAGGATGCTGAAGG
>JANHGL010002039.1:4960-18399 GCA_024611195.1 Ceyx melanurus
TGACTTGGTCTAGGTGCCCCTGCTCTGGCAGGGGGGTTGAACTAGATGATCTTCTAGGTCCCTTCCAACCCCTGACACTCTGTGAGTCTATGAAGGGTGACTATTTTATCACCCTGTGAGCAGAAGCCTGTGAGCACCCTGTTCTGTAAGCAGGAGGCACCTGGTGCTTCTGTGTTAGTAACTGTCGTTTCCCATTTGCAGATCTGGTAGCTGTAGGATGTGAGCTCAATGGAGTTTATTACCCTAACGGGCAGAGCTTCCAACCCAACCCCCTCTATAAATGCCTGTGTGTCAGTGGGGCAATTGGATGTACTCCTGTGTTCATACCAAGGTCAGCAGCAAGTCCCTGTGCCAGGGCCACGGGCAGAAAGAAGCCTGGACAGTCCCTCTGCAGCCCAAGACAGCACAAACAGCTGCAATCCACCAACTACAGACTGATGTCAGGTGAGCCCAGCTGCACTGCTAAACTTCTCTGTCCGTGAGCCTTGATGCTTTCAGTCCCTGGCTCCAGCAGCCAGGCAGGCAGTTCCTCAGCTCCTGCTGAAGGCCATTGCCAGGGTGACTACTCTGTCCCAATTACCCCTCTTAGTCACAGGTCACAGGCTCTTTTCTCTAAACCTCATGAATATGAAAAGCAAAAAAGTTTTCTGGCTTCTGTCACCAGGGAATTGGCTAAAGCTGCCTTCACCCCATCTCTCTGCAGAGCTTTAATGCTCACCAGATCAGACCAATTAGGACTGCTGGTGGACAGCCACTTGGCAGCCTGGCAGCTGTCTCACTTTCCCCTGCTTTGTGCTGGTTGGTAGTCTTGGTTTTCACATACATACATGAACATGTTGCAGGCCTCTTGTTTCACTAGGGAGCAGAAAATGATATAATTTGCCTTAGTGGCTCTCCTGAATTCACAGTATTTCAGGTCACTGCAAGGACAATGCTCTCCCCACAATTTCTTCTCTTCCAGGCTGATGAAAAGCATGCATGAGCTTACCTGTGCAGCTCTGCCAGGGACAGTGTGACAATCCCTCTCCCCTCTTTCTGGCTCTGCAGCTCTCTTTTTTCTCTTTAAGGAAGCATGGTTACCAGAAGCAGCTATCCTGGCCCTTCTCTTGCCACAGCTGCCTGCACTTGCACCATCTCCTTCCCTGTTCAAGTTCCCACAGTGAGACTCATCTTCATGACAATGGGGGTCTCAGAGAGCCAGGCCAGTTACTTGTTGGCAGCTTGGGTTGTGTGGAAATCACAGCCTGAATGATCATCACAGATCACTAAAATAGGAGTAAGAGGTTTACAAAGCTCATCAGTAAAACTTCACCAAAGACTGAGAGGTAAATAGGTGAGATGTGAGTCCATCTGCAAACAGACCTGCTTGCAAAATCAGAAGTTCTGAAGTTCAGTTTAGACAACTTCTAAGATGTTAGCAAAAAATAAGCAGCTCATGGCACAACACCTATAACTAGTATAAACCCCTTTTTACACAAGTATACTCACTGCTGTGCACAACACTCATTAAGGCAACTGATTCAAATGAAGTGACTTCATTTCTAGAGGACATTGCCTTGCTGGAGAGGACCAGCAGCCTTTCTCTGGGGGGGCTGTAGGTGCTGCTTTAGAAGGAAGGGATCTCTAGAGATCCAGTGCAATCCACTCACCCAAGCAGGCTCGCCTAGGCACATTACACAGGCAGGGTTTGAAGGTCTCCAGAGGCTCCATAGCATCCTTTGGCAGCCTGTGGCCAGTGTGTCATCAGCCTCCTGGTGAAGTTTCTTCCTCCTAGTTAGCTGGAACCTCCTGTGCTCCAGGGTGCCAACCTGTTATTCAGGTAACACAAACCCTCTGAAGAAAAGCACCTTGAATTTTTTAAAGTGAGGTCCTCCCCCTTCCCTTGCAGTGTGATGTCAGCTGAGCACCATGGATGGCTCCTTGGCTATTCTGAAAACCCTTTTTTTCTGTTAGTGTGGATAATAAGTGCCCAGTTTCACCTCATTGCTCTTGCATTGTTTCTGTCTTTCCTTGGCCATTTACTGAACTCAGAGACACAGGGAAGTACCCAGGGAGTACTGTAAAAAATGTACCAAGTATAAATGAGCATTTAACTTCCCTTTATTTTTTTTTAGATCTGAGACAGGTTTTAATCTGCTTTCTGCTATGACTTCTTTAAATTGCTGTCTAGTTTCCAGGTATTATATATTATTTCTTACCTAAAAGCACAGATTCCACAGAGGGTTTTTTTGCTAAGTTCCACCATGAACTTTTGCTCTACCATTTGGTTTATTTTTTTGTTGTTTAACTGCACTTCACCTCATCCAGACCAAATCCATCATAAAAACAGGCTTTTTGGTGATACCTAAAAGTGACTGCAGAACTTGACTCCTCAATTATTAACCTTAAGCTCTCACAGTATTACAAAGAAACCAACATTTTCAGCACCACTTCTCAAGTTATGCTTGGCCTTGAATAATTTTCAATGTGTGCTTATCCTTCTATTTTCCAATAACCCTTCTGGGGCCATTCTGCTGCAGAAATAATTTCCTGCTGTCTTAGCTTACAGGAGCTTACCACTTGTTTTGAAGAAGAAATGCATAGTGCAGGCAACTCCCTGGACCCCCTGTTCCAGGACCTGTGGCATAGGCATGTCCAGCAGAGTGACCAATGAGAACAGAAAATGTGAAATGAAGAGAGAAAAGAGATTATGCTTCATCCAGCCTTGTCTGACCAATATACTGAAGACAATAAAGGTATTTGCTAATATGAGTTCCAAATAAAAAATCGAAGTACTAGTAGTAATGGAAAAATTGATGCATTAGCAAATACAAAACTACATCTTCCTTTTTCTTAAGGGTTTAAAAATAACTTATTTTCTACTTTCAGGCTTTGTGTTTCATTAGTAAACTACAGCTATGTCATTTCAAACAAAACAATATACCAACCTGAAATCCAAGTGCTGCTAGTGCTGCCTTGGGGCTCAGTCACTCAGAAAGTATTTTCTATTTGGTGAATGATAAACAAAAATCAGACAGCTCTGAGGAGGAGCAATTTTCAGGGTATTTGTGTAAATGCTGCACATTTTTTTCTTATGTGTTCTCTCTTTAATATGTAAAAACTCAGGTTTTTCTTTGGTTTTATATTACAGATTCCAAAAGGAAAAACATGTCAACCCACATTCCAGCTTCCTACAGCAGAGAAGCTATTTTTTTCTGGGTGCTCAACTACTCAGAGATACAAACTAACTTTCTGTGGGGTGTGCCTGGACAAGACGTGCTGCATACCTAACAAATCTAAAATGATCACTGTGCAGTTTGAGTGTCCCAGTGAGGGATTCTTTCAGTGGAAGATGATGTGGGTCACATCATGTGTGTGCCAGAGGTTTTGCAGAGCTCCAGGTGATGTGTTTTCTGAACTGAAAGTTCTATGAGAAGTTGCACTGCTGGATGGGGCCTCAACCACCTCCCTGGGAGAAGCAAGAAACTTTTGGTAATTAAGAGGCAGTGAGACAGCTCTGGGCCTCACTGAAACAAGTTGTTGCCCATGAAGACAGATATAAGTAAACTTATGGATGCTCTAAGCTATTACAAAAAAAAAAACAAAACAAAAACCCTGTAATACTTCATCTATAATTCCTGATTCTCAAATTAACATTTTCTCCCATCTGCAACATTAAAACATATCAATGCTGTTTCAAAAAGAAGTAAATTTCCAGCTCAGATCAGCTTTCTCTGGTGTTGTGAATATAAACAGTGCACTTGTGAAGGAACAAGTAAGTGGCCATTTGCAGATAACAGATGCTAAATTTCAAAAAAACCTGCTTGTTAGAATGTTTTCTTTAAAAAAAAAAGCTCTCAACAAATGTTATCACCATGTTTTATTGAACACTTCTGGACTTACACATTGAAAATTGTACTTACTTGTACAGGCACTCCGAGTCTGATTTAAGAAATCATGGTATTGATCCACTCTGATTTGTAACAGTTCATCAGTCTGATAGTTCTAAGACAGCCAAAGCTGGCAAACAACTGGACATAGCTGTAAATCCTATTTTGTAAAAGCTTTTTACTGTAAAAAAATGACACTCTGGTAATTATAAATACTAAAACATCTATTTTACTTGCATTTAGGCATATAAGCTTTGTTCTCAAACAGTCATTGTAACTTCATTATAAGTGCATGTATTGCTCAGAGGTAGATTGTATTATCTCATTATCAAGTGCAACTCAGCACTCACTATGAATCATTAAAAAAACATGTTAATACTCCAAGTATCATACTTGAAACAATTAATTTTGTTGACTTTTCTGATATTTCCAATGCTCTTACTGGTATCCACCATAACAAGATGCCTTGAAACCTTACACACCAGGCCTGTCACTTACTATGACAGCTCTCAGAGCTCAGGAAGCTGCTGTCCCAGTCTCCTCTGGAATTACAACATGCTGCAATTCATTCTGGTTCACTGAAGTGGTTGGATGCTTGGGCAAAATGTAAAAACCAACCTAAACCAGTTCTTCCTTCTTCAGGTAGCTATCTTCAGCCTTGATGGGTCTGTTCTGGGCCCACCTTTCATGGCATCCAGTTCACTGTACTCCTCTATTAGGTCAGATAAAGATGATATGGCTTCAGAAAAACAGCTTTGCTCCATCCCATCCACATGCAGGTAATGGTGAAGGTGAGCCTGTGAGAATAAAGAAAGCTTTAGTGTTACCCTTCTTATTGGCACCTAATTCCTCTGGCTCAATAAATACTACTTAGCTTGCACTGAAGAGGGGACTGCAAGTGCTGTAGGAAGAAGATTCAAAGACTTATATCATGACATCCCTTGCTTAAACACTTGGCAACTTCACTGACAATCCCCTATGGAATCACAGATGATATTACTAATTTCTTACACATTCATCTTTTTATGTTCTCTCTTCTTGGGTGCACCTGACCAATCTGTGGCAAGGCTTTGGTAGCATGGGGGAGAGCACAAGGCTGCAGAGGGGGCTTTTGGGAGAAGATGCCAGGAGCTGCCTTCAAGTGAGAAAGAACCAGTTTCAGCCTGGTCCAATATGGACCTGATGCTGGGCAAAGCTGAGCCCATCAGTGATGCTGAGTCTCTGTGAGAATATATTTAAGGAGGGGTAAAAAGTGTTGCACAGCAGCTGTAAGAGAGAGGAGGGAGAAAAAAAGTGAAATTAATAGCCCTGCAGACACCAAGATCAGTGAAGGAGTGAAACTGAGCCTAGGAAGGAGGAGGAGAAGATGTTTTCAGTTTTGGTTTTATTTCTTGCTACCCTGTTCTGCTATTAATTGGCAACAAATTAAATTAGTATTTTTACAAGTCAAGTCTGGTTTTCCACTTGATATTAACTAGTGAGTGATCTTTACGTCCTAACTTGACCCACAAACTTTTCATCCTACCTTGTGCCCTGTCCTGCTGAGGAAGTGAAGTGAGAGAACAGCTTGGGAGGCACCTGACAGCCAGCCAAGGTCAACCCACCACAAACTGGCAGGCACATCTGTCAGACACTGCCTCACTGCAGAAGAAAGGCATATTGCCTGGCAGGTACAGATAATAAGGAATTTAGGTTTTTTAAGTAGGAGCTGCTGGAATGGTTCCATGATAGGCAACACAAATAAAAAACTCTGTGTTACTTTTAAGCAGTCCCACTGTGATACTAATATTTGCTTAACAATAATTCCAGATGCTAACGATTGGTGGCTAATGGATGTTATCATGGTTAGAGTTGTACCTTTTTCTTGTAGAGCTTCTTAAATCTGTCTTTGAGTTCAATGAAAGTTGGTTTTACACAGGTGTTGTTTGCTAAAGCCAGAAGAGAATGGGAATGGCCTACAGGAGGGACTGAACACAAACCAGTTTTCCAGCCTTCTTGATTCCAGGAGACAAAGTGCAGGGAAGGCTTCAACCTGCAAGATACAAAGATGCAGTTACCTAAGTAATGTAAAGAAAACAAAGCTTAAGTTTCCTTTGCTAACAAACACTCTGAAAAGTGTGTTTCAGAACTAAGTAAGCCAGCTATAACTATAGCTTTGAGTAAGACATTTTAGGCTTCAGACTGAAACATTGTGTCTATTTTAAGTTTAAATTGCAAACACCAATTCAGTTTTAATCCAACATATTGGGCTTTGAAAAGTAAAATTAAAAACACCTATTTCTATTCACTATTTCTGTGAATCTGTGAATTTCTATAAAGTGACTGACAACACTGAGGTTTAGGAGAGGCAGATTAATACTGTGTAGGGACACTCAGTCTAGCTGTAGCTTAGAAATAAAATGCTTTAGATTCTCAGATTTTTTGGCACACACCCATCAGGAGGCTTGCCTGACTTTCCTCTTACACCCATGTAGATCAACAGTGTCAGAGGCAGAAATGCAGTGATAACACAACAGAGGTGTTCAAATAAGGATGACTCCCTATCTACATGAAAGCAACCATGAAAGAGAGGACCTTGTGTTCAGTAATAACAAACTTCTACTACAGAACTTGGTCCTCCAATGCCCTTCAATGGCAGGAGACCTCTGGAAGACCAAAATGTGCTTCCTTTTGCATTTTTAGGAATGAGAGGAGCAGTACAGGGACATCTTGACAGTTCCCTTTATCTGGCATTCTAAGAATGCTGTGACTTACTCTAATTCACTTTGTACATTAATTACATTTTTTTTCCCCCTCCTGAAAAAAAAATAAAATATCTCAGTAAGCTGATCTGGTACTGAGATTCTTCAAATGAAAAGTGAGAGCATTCTGGACAACTGGCCACAGTTTCAGTGAGAAATCCCCTGACTATTCTGTGTGGTGTCACAAACCTCTCGATATTTCTGCGCAGGTCTGAGACTTGCACGTTTCCCCGAACAAGAAGGGCACAGGCAAGGTACAGGCTGTGCTTTGGATCTGCTCGAATGAGCTGATGATCTCTGCTAAAAGCATCTGAAAACATCTGATCCAACCTAAGTGAAAACAGAGTTATCATCTGCTTTTGTAAAGCGGGCTAAAAAAGTTCTGATCAGAATTTGCAGGCTTTAGAAGTTCACAATATTCTGGAGAAAGAGGTTCATGAATGACAGGAAAAAGTAAAATGTTTATACAAACCATTTCTTCCAGGCTCAACATCAGTGCATTCCAAAGAGTAGGAAATCCAGTCAGAGAGTGAGGAGACCTGCATGGCTGAGCAGGGAGCTACTGGACAAACTTAAGCAGAAGGAAATACTGAATTTGAAAATGTGGCAGACTTTATGCTTTTGTAACTTCTACCCTTAGTTTGTTACAGAATAATTTTTTTATTTTTTTTTTTATTAAACCTATGGAAGAATCAGAAACTAAGCTTCAGATGTAAAGCTTCTATAATGTATTTTTCTTACCTTCTAGAAGGCACATTGACATCAGCCAATGTATATAGAGGAGTCAAGCTTGAAACCAAGTAATGAAGTCGAGGGAATGGAACTAAATTCATACTGATCTCATTCAGATCCATGTTAAGGGAGCCTTCAAACCTAGCAGAGCTGAAAAATCAACAGACTGCTATCAACTAAGCAAATCATGTTTATAATGTAAACGTTCATTGAGTCTATTTTTCAACTGTTCTGGTACAATAGCAGAATCAAACAAGACAGCATTCAAGAAACTGCTCGTGTATAATTACTAAACTTTCACCCTTGGCAGTGCTCTATCTTATTTACTTATGCTTCTCATTATAGAACAGTAAGTCACCAAGAGTAAGACCTTGTTTGCTAATTGTAGTCTGTCTGCTTTCCAGAATGTGGCCATAGCTGCTGAATACCAGTTTTAATCAACAATAAACCATGCATGACTTAGCATTCCTGGTTAAAGGAAAAGCAGCCCAACACCCCAGAATTAGATTTCTCCAGGAGTTTCTTGCAGCAACAGACAGTTTAGGAGCTACAATGATCTGAGAGTAACTTTACCTTGTCAGGTTCAGCAGCAAGTTGGCCACAATATTATTCATTGCATCAAATGGCTTTTCTTGGCCAGTTTTTGCACTGCCTGCATGTGATGTCACCAAGCTGTTTGGCTTCAGAGTTGACCCCAGCTTCCCAGAATTGATCATTTGATTAATTTTATTAACTATATCAAACAGAGACTTTGAGAGGAGAAAAAAAAAAAAAAAGCATATAAGCCTTGAGTTGAGCTTTCAGACATGACACTGTCAGGTCAAAAGTTATACCTTTAATACATTTAAGTCCAACTTGTGACCAGTTCCAATTTACTGGTTTCTAAAATTCTGTTCCTTACATATCACACACATACTGCTTGACTCAGAAGCTTGAATTTTATTTAACTATTCAAAATTCTTATATTCTAAAATGATATTTTAAATTTTCTTAGTTCCTGTTAAAGCAAAAATATATTCTCCAAGTTTATTTATCTTTCTCCTTTTTTCAGAAGCAAGCAGCAATAGTCACCAAAATTAGATTCAAATCAGTCTAGTGGTTTGCATGTATGCCTGTGATGCCCAGAACACTAAGCAGTAAAGTTTAATTTACTAATACTCTACTAATACTGCAAACAAATGGACTGCTAAAAGAATATGAGACTCTCAGACAGAATAAACAGAAGCTTTTAACTGTTTACCTTGAAACAGACATGAGGAAAATCACTTGACAACTTTGAAGGTGCAGAGTAACTTATTAGTGATATACATATTAATTTCAACAGTCTGAAAGTGACTTAGGAGTTCAATTATTAGTTTAAAAAGTGAAATTATGCTTTTTAAGACTGGGTATGCAAACCAATACACAGAAGGAAGAAACACTTCCTATGTGCAGTCTAATAGAAAGAAATGGACAGACCCAGAGTATTATTTCTTACTTCATTTTCTATGGGTAGCACACAGTCTGCATGTTCATTAAGCTCCTTCATAGCCAGAACACTGTTATATGGAGAAGTAATAACATCATCTTCACCAGAGGGATAGACTGAAGTAACAAATCTGTACACTTCTGGAAATTCATCCTCAAGCAATTTTAGTATGAAAGTTCCAAGACCAGATCCTGTCCCTAATTATGAAGAAAGAATGAGATAATGTAACAGGCTCCCCATGTGATTTTAAGGCTAGTATGCTGGAACCATACAACTTTCCAACTATAGACATTAAATATTTCCTGAAGCCATAGTGAGGGCTACTTATATGTACATTAAGGCAAGAAGGTTTTTCCCTCAGAGCAAAATAATTCATAAAAAGTATGTCCCCCAGTCAGGATGAAGAACAATCTCAAAAACTTCTGCAATGCATACAGTCCATATAACCATAAGCATGGAGTTCAAACCTGAGAACTGAACTGTGTTTTTTCTGCCTTGAACAGCTCACTTTCTCTGGAGCAGACAATTTATAGATAAGACAGTGATTTTCTGCAATAAAAGAAACAATATCTGGAGGCTCCCTCAAATTAAGCAAAGGCCACAATAAAGGCCCTTAACACAACTCCTCCTTTGTAATTGGAGCCATTTTCTGTCTTTTTCCACATCATCACCAGGAATAACTCATGCTCACCCAGGAAACAGGGGGTGAGCAACTGTAAATTGCCACAGTTTAGTGGCAATGCTAATGTCACTGCAAGGGATCCTTGCTTCTGACTTAATAACAAAGCAGCTAGAGGGAATTCAAAAGAATTATGTGGAAGGAAAACAGGTATTTTCCTGAAGTTAGGCAACATCAGAAGACTCCTTTCAAGCCTTTTGGAAAACTTTTCCCACGATTAAAAATAACTTGATTACAACAATTACGTCAGTGTTTTAGGCCACTGTCATTTCTTCTGACCAGGAACACCTCAGTGTTTTCTCCTGTTTGGTCTTGATCCACCCACTGCCTCATATTTAACATTTCTGCTGTATTTTTGTTCTGGGCAGAACTTACCTCAGTTCATGATTAGGGCTTCTCAGTGCTCTAACAGAACTATAGCAAATAATCACTTACCTCCTCCCATGGAATGAATGATAAAGAAACACTGCAGACAGTCACAGTGTTCTGCACTTTTCCTCAGCGTTTCCATGATGCTTTCCTGGTACTGACAGCCATACACCTTGTGACCCACAGCCCTGAGGATATGAAAAATACTTTAAAAAGTCAATAATCAATTTTTTATTTATGTTTTTTTTCTCTTTAACTCCTCCTATCTGACACACTAGAGTTCAGAGCTGGGTACAATACTTAATTTGTGAAAGCTGCTAATGACTACATCATGTGAATAGGGGAGGCAGGACATGGTTTTAATTTTCAGGATGAAAGCAGCAGTAAGTTCACAGCTTTTGAGTGTGCATTATTATTTGGCACCAATAGGGAAATATTCCCACACTGGATGATCAAACAGTAATGATTAAATGGAAGTTACACATGCAATAAGGATATCCCTGTGTAATATGTGTATTGATCTTCCTTTCAGTACTATGCAAATCAGTTGCTACTAGTAATAAAAAAAAACCAAAAAAGACTCTTTTTCAACACAGTTGCCTGATAGATGGATTCAGGATGCTTTATTCTCTGTATTGCACTCTAAATAATTGCTGATTATTCGGTTTTTGGTCTCTAGTGCAATGAGTTTTATCAGAGCAGCATTAAGGTTTTGATGAAAATTTGGAATTCATTATGTTAACCTTTTTATGAATTACTTTTTTTTGGTAATTTACATGCACGAGGACAGACTATGGTGCTTAGAAACAAATGCAATTGTTCATATATCTCATTTCCACACTAGTTGCACAATCTTAAACTAGATTATGGTTTCTACTGAAAAGTGGAAGCAGCTGAATACCAAGGAAATAAAAATTAAAAGCATGTTATTTAGAAAAGGAAAATCAAAAAAAGAAGAAAAAAAATAGACAAAATGATATATCAGCAGAATTATCCTTCTGTGAAAGGCTTTTCAAAGCTCTCCTCCAGGCAACAGCAACTCCAAAGTTTACTGGTAATATGCTGCAGCTCCCCAGGTGCAGAATGAACCAGAAAGCTCCTGTTATTTCCCTTTTCAAATGCCATCTAATTAGTTGCTAAGAAATCTTTTCTGAAGAGGTTCTCACCAGTTGTTTCCTGAACCAGAAACATCTGTGATAAGCTGCTTGCTATCAAACACATCCCTCAATGGTCCCTGCAGAATTTCATTTACCACACCCTCCTCCATGTCAATCAGCAGTGCCTTTGAGAAAGGAAAGAATTAAAATTCAGTCAGGGAGCAAACCATTCTTCAACATAATCACACAAAGAAATACATAATTATTTACAATATAAAAGTTATGTTATCTGTGCTGTGCTTCGAAGTCACTTTTTTGTTGCTGTTAACTACACCTACTAGATTCACCTTGGCTGTTTTTCTGGAAGTCATTCAATAATACAATTCTGTTAAAATTTTATAATATTTTCCCCCCAATATGTAGGAATAAAAGAATTAAAGCATTTTTATGTTTCAAGTTTTCTTGCTTAATGCCCTGAAGTGGTCTAAAGAAACTTCCATTATCTGCAAGGATTTTGTTAAAAGGATTACTCAGAGGTTCACTCTACTGAACCATAATAGCAGCAGAAATTTTACTAGTGAAAGAAGTATTTAAAAACTTATGCAATTATAAATACCTTATGAAAATTCCTAGACAACTGGATGTAAATATGCAATGTAAAAATGACCTTTATAGATTGCCTTACCCGTGCTTTTAAAGAGCAGATCTTTCCTTTGTAAATATCAGGACCATCACTACCACTTCTGAAAAAGAAAAAACAAAATCAAGCTTAGAATCATAACAGAGAATAAGGCAATACATACTAGAAAGTGTATTCTTCCATGCCAGCACATACTTTCACTTTGATTGAATGGCTGAAAAAATTCCTCACATTTCCTAGAATCCCTTGGGCTTCAGACATGCATTTCTGCATATAAACCCACACATATGCATAAGCACATCTCCAATATTACACAGATTAATAGTCATCATGACAGGAAAAAAAAAAAAAAAGTCTGTCTGGTTCTGGAATTAACTAGACCGTGGTTCAAGATCACAGTTAAAAGTGAATTATTTCAACAGGAAAATGAACAGCTCCTGGAAAAGATGAGATTTGAATATTTTAATTTAATGTTTATTTAATATTATGATGAGAATTAAAATTCTGTTTCACAGGTAGGAGAATCTTCCCTGAAACTTCCACGATACTAAGTGGCAAGTCCTTCCTCTTTTCATTCTTTTTACAGATGTCTCTATTGCAGCCAATCTGTCAGTTATCAATTTGGTGGTTTCATCATATAGAAACATACACACAAAGGCAAAATCTACTGGATCCTGACTACCCTTTTTTTGGGACAGAAGGAAAAAAACCCAACAAACCCAAACACTTTCAACTGCTGAAGTACAGTTAAAATGTAAAGGTAAAAATAGTGCTTTGAGAATACAGAAAAGAAACATTTTTTTTAACACAGTTTAAGTATGACCTAAAATGAAGAAAACTGTAACTTGGGTAAAGAGAAGATATTAGAATTGTTAATTGGATGTGTTAAGCCTTACCTTGTATCTATGTTCCTAAAGAAACTGCTTAATGCTTCATCATAAATTCCTTTCTAAAAGGAAACAACACAAGATGATGAGTAATGTCAGAAATTCTCAGTGCTTTTTCCCAGAATAATCTCAGTTGAAAGCAGAGTGAATGTCTATGTTGAATCCAACTAGCTCCAGTCAGGTCTAAAAAGAACATTTAATTGAAGCATCAGCTTGATACTAAAAACTGACAGGAGGATGTAACTAGGAAATTAACTGTTCAGCCTAAGATTAAACAACTTTTCATTAGTTTCTGAAGGTTTAGGATTTTAGTGAAGATCCCAGGGGAATTAAACTGCTGGGATGGAACACTCAGCTCATCACACACTCCACGCTCATACCAATGTCCATTTCAAGTTCAGTGTAAGGGAAAGCACACCCACTTACCAGTCCAACCCCCTGCTGGCAGGTGGCATGGGAATTACCCAAAACATCAAAGACCTGGCACTGTAATTTTACAAGATGTTTACCACACCCCTGAAGATCTGATGAAGCAGAATTTGGAACCCAGGTCTCCCTACAACACCAAACCCAAGAGGCTCTACAAATACCCATGAACTTCTACAAATAACCATGAACTTCATCCGTTGCCTTTTTGCACTGCTTCAGTAGCAAGCATTGAGAAGGAATGTTCATCATTATCTGTCACGTTTAAAATAGTATTTTTTTCCGTGTACTCAGCACAATCCTGTGCTCTTTTCACACAGTGCCCCACAGCCCAGCGTGGGCTACCATGGGAGCTAAGCAGGGGTTTCTGGGCTTTATTTTCTTCCCTGCCAGCGGCAAATAACCTGCTTTGAACCTCCTCTCTTCTTCACAGTGAGGGTGAAGGACCCGGAGCGCAGCGAGGGCCGAGCGCGGAAGGCGCCTCAGTCCGACCGCAGCCCCGGGGCCGCCTCAGGCCGCCCAGTCCGACCG
>JANHGL010002040.1:0-25717 GCA_024611195.1 Ceyx melanurus
CATCACATCCAGCCCAGCCACAGCATTTCCACCCAAACCAGGAGCTCCACGGGACCCCTGTCCACTCCCGGGTCCCACGAGGCAGAGGATGTACAGCAGGAGACCCCCATCACACGGCTAACCCAGGAAAGCATTAAAACCAGCATTTAGAGAGGAAATGTGACACCTGGATATTACACGATGTAATGGAACCAGCCAAGTGGCAAATGTAGCTTTTAAATAGGTTCTGTGCTCCCCTTTAGCTTGTCTGACACTGATCAGCTCTGACAGGACAGGGCTGGTCAGCAGCTCTCCCAGGGAGGCTGCTCTGGTGCCCGCTCCCCAGGACAGCTGAGCCTCTGAGCAGGACCCACTGCAGGGTCCAGCACCCTCTGCATGGGGTGACAACTGCACCCACCCTGGCACCCCTGCCCGCAGCGTGGGTGCCCTCATGCCCTGCAGCCCCCAGGGGGGGCTGAGGTGGGCTGGGGACCCCACTCCAGCAGCCCACGTTCAGCAAAAGGGGCCCAAGGTGGAGGCAGCAAAGCTCTTGGGACAGAAACGCAGAGAGGACTGAGGGAAACCTCTGGAACTGAGCAATTCCAGTCCCCAGGGGCTGCCAAAGCACAGAGAGCAAACACCCCGTGCACCAGCCCGGCAGGCTCCAGCCACGGGTTACAAACACATGGTCTCAAACCAGGGTTATGTTTTATTTCAACACCTAAATATAATTTCTTAGTATTTCCAAGACATGAAGAGGTGGGAGGAAGGAGAGCACAGCAGGAGGCTGGGCAGCCTCAGCATCCCTGCCAGCTCAGACCCAACCCCTTCCCTGTGCCCCTCACGGGGGGCTCTGCTCTTCCCCCCCATCCCCGTGGGGACACTCACCACATCCTCCGTCCCCAGGGCAGAGGACACTGCGGTGGCAGCAGCAGGACCCAGTCTCTGGGGAGGGTCCTGCTGGGGATGAGATGAGGGCAGCTGCCCCAGTGATTCACCACCACATTCCCCCCAGCCTTGGTAACACAGAAACCTGCCTGCTGGGTACCCTGGGCCCCTCTGTTCTCCTTAAACACCCCCTGTATATTCTGGAGAGATCATCTGGAGAACCACTTCCTCCTCAGCAGTCTGTGTGGCTGTAGCTCTGTGCTGCCAGCCCCCCGTGCTGCTCCAGAGTCCCGCACTCAGCTCTGCAGAAGGACACAGAGGTCTCCTGATGTTTATTCCACAATCAGCAACATGTGCGAGCTCTGCCACACATTTATCTGCTGCTGTTACTCTGCAGTTTTTTTTCAGCCAGACGAGGTTTGTGAAAAGGTTTTATCTTCATTCACAGTTTCTAATAAGAACAGAGCTAAGATTTCTTTCTTCAGTGCTTTGCTTTTTACTATGAGCTTTCCCATACTTAACAGATTTTCAGAGCTATGCAGCAACTGCCTTTATTCTTTTCACTTGCAGTTCGCTCTCATGTTTTTGCAGGATAAAGCTTATTAAAAATGCATAGAGAATAGAGGCTTATGTAGAAAAAAAAATGCTAAGAAAAAAAAAAATTCGAGTTAATTGGAATTTGGAAAGAGTTGTACTATCACAGGTTTAAAATCCAAACCAGATTTCCAAACCCAAGCTGGTTAGATTTGCTTTGGCCCAAAAATCTGTTTTTAAGAAAAGTGTTTAATCGAAGTGTTAAAGGAAACATCAAGTCTTGAGTTTAAAATTCTGCAGTAAAGATGTTTGAAATGAAATAAGCCATTTTGACTCAACACATCTAATTTCTCCCAATCTCATCTAGGCTGGAATCCGTTTCCCATTCCCAGTGCACACAGGGGGAATGCTCCTCGTGCTGCTGCCCCAGGATGGAGCACAAACCAGAGACATCCCTGTCCTGAGTGACAGTGTCTGCCCAGCAAGAGCCTGGGCACAGGAGCTGGGGCACAGGAGCCCGGGGCAGAGTCTCTCCTGGCCTTGCTGGAGCAGGTGCAGGTTTCCAGGCAGCACCAGCCCGGGGTCAGTGCCCACACCCCAGCTCAGCTGCTTGGTACCCACCAGACCCCCGCCTGCTAGTGCCCTGCCCTGCATCGCCAGATCCTTCCCTGGGGAAGGACACCCAGCAGACAGTAACACCAGGCTTCACGTTATGCCTTTTCTCAACAAACAGTCCATCCCTCCTCGGGAAGGTTAAGTAAAAGCTGCTATTTTAATTGTGCTGTAGGATCTTTCATAAGCAATCATGAGAATTCACAGACTTATTTCCTTCCAAAATGAGAACATTTATTCCAAGTAGGCACAAGCACCCTCTTCGCCACGCACGATGCCAAAAATATTGCTTTTTTACTAGAATAACTCCTGCTATTTATGCAAACACTGATGTATTACTGATACACTGGGAATCTTCATTGTCTGTTTATGACCTTAGAAGCCTAAAATCTTTCCATTCAATCTAAAACAAGTATTGCCTTGAGTGTGTACTGGATTCTTATCCAGTTGCTAGAACAACAGCTCAGAGAACTAATTAGAGCCTTTGTTAGGCAGCAAACATCTCTCCACAGCTCCGACTGCAACCTTCAGCACCCCAGATTTGGACTCTCCGGGCACCCACGACCCAGCAGCATCATGTTCCCTCTGAAACTCCCACCTGGAGCAAAGCTGTTCTGCCAGTGGGTACAGAGAGACTCGAATAGGAAAGATATCAAATAGTCCATCAGGTTTATTGTGTCTATAAAAAACCTCTAGCAAAGCTCTGCAAATGAATAAAACCAGGATACATTAAATGTGCTGCACTTTTTAACCCTTGCTTGCACAAAGGACATTAAATAATGCACGGCAGCTTCCAGATGCTCTCCTGAGCACTGAGGACCAAGAGCCCCTTGGCAGCCCAGCCCCTGATGCTGCAGCTGGGGCTGTTCCCTGCAGCACCAGAGCAGCTTTATCAGGACCCTCTGCTTCTCTTTGGAAGGTGCCTCCTTCTCCTCAGTTTCCGAGTTCCAGGTGCAGCCGAGTGTTCACTCTACCCCATTTCTGCACAATAATCCCCATTCCCACCACACTTAGCAGAGCCCTTTGAGAATTAAGAAGCAGAAACCATCACACACTTGCCATCCAAAGTTTTTACCCAGGAATATTTGGGTCTGTCTTAAGTGCCAGTTAGAGTTGCTAAAACACAGCCCGAATGTGCCAACACAGCAAATCCTAAGCGTTGCTTATAAAAGTCATAAATGCAACGTTGATGCAGGGAACGGTGGTTTTAGCTCAACTGCACTTCCTTCCAGCTTCTTCTAGAAGCCCAAACCCCAATTTTAACGCGATTATTCCAGCAGCTTGGAGCGCTGCACAAAAGAAATCACAAGGACTTTTCCAGGCAGCGTGGCAGCCAGGAAACAATGGAGGGAACAAAAACAAAATCCTTCTTTACTGGCTCTAACGAAATTGCCTTAAGGGCCCCACGCAATCAATAAAATATCACTGCAGATGTACCCAGGCTGGAGCTGCTTTGCCTTTGCTTTGCTCTCAGGTAACTTGCCGAGGGCTCGGCCGGTGCTCAGCCTGGTGCCGCTCCCACCCTCGCCCTGCTCCTCTGCCAGGGGCTTGGTGGGTGGCTGAGCCAGCTGGGCTCTTTCAGGTGTCCCTGAAGAATAAAGTGCTGCCAGGGCAGCGACACCGAGGTGCAGATAAATGGATATATTTGCCATGCTGGCGTCCTGCAGGGTCAGGAGGACTGGGCAACTCTGGCACCAGGCGTCAGTCGCTGCCCAGCTCACCACAGAGCTCCCTCTGCTCTGCTCACCGTGTGCCAGGGGCTGTGCAGGGACACCCCGTGTCTCCCCACCCCTGCTGGGCACTGCAGCTGTTCTCCAGCACAGGAGCCCTGGCAGCCACCCTGGAGCCAGGCTTGGCTCTGGTGTTTGTCACATGGAAGTTCTGGGGAGCATCACACACCAGGGGCTGCTCCTGCCTGTGCCCAGGACAGCCACTGCCCCGGGGGACACAGGGTGCCCGCAGCCAGCACCCACCCACCCTCTGCTCCTAGAACAGAAAACAGCCCCTGTGGCTTCAAACTGCTCTGCCCTCCAACTAAACCCATGGTTCCAGGCCAGCTGCCAAACCCCAGCCCTTCCGAGGGAAAAACACCAACCCATTCTCCACCTCTGTGAAATCCTCCCATCCTAACATGTTGATATCAGCCACAAATTGGCCGATTTCCTGTAGTATGACAGCAGTCACATTAATATGGCACATTTGGCTGAGAATTCATGCTCTTAAAATCTGGAATGGAAAAGTTCTGGTTCCCACAGCAACCACAGGTAGCAATTATCCCGGTTCTGCAAATTTCTAGAACAGAAGGATATTTGCTTTCTGCAGCCCTCTTCTAAATGCACAGCAAAGGATGTGTCTTTGTGCATCAAAATGAATTTATTTTTCTTTTTTTTCTGTGTTTGTACCCTTGTTTGCACCTTAGAAATCTTTTCTATATCAACATTTTGGACAGTTTCTTGTACCTGCTACAGAATATAGAACCTCCTAAAACACAACACGCTTAATTTATTTCCACTTAGCTCCAGCCTTTGCAACAAATACAATTCATTGCACTTGCTGCATCACGTTTTCTCTCTGTATATCACGTATAATGAATATCACTACAATAAAATTCATAGTTTGTGACACTCCTTATTAATACCAGCTTCTCACGGAAAAGAAAGATTACTGCAGCCATTATGAATTTACACAGCTCTCGCTCTTCTTATCAGGAGACACGCGGCGCTGCCGCTGCGCCCAGGAAGGGACAAAGCCTCTCCTGCCTGCTGAATGAGTCCTGAGGACAGAAACCCCCCAGCATGACCCACTCAGGGCTTCCACACAGTGCTGAGTGGCCATCAGTGTTTGCAGCAGACTGATGCTCTCCCTGAAGCAGGAGGAGGGGAAGGGTCCTGGCTCTGTCAGGATTCTGAAGAACCTCCCCCCAGCACACGGCTGTGGTGAACAGACCAGAGGCTTGATAGGGGTTTAGTGTTTATTTTTTTCTTTAATTAGCTACGCTCTCCTAATTAGCAGTCCTTATCTCCATGACCCAATCTCCTGACTGCAGAGCAGCTCTAGGAAGCTGAGCAGAGCCCATGCTGCTACCTGGCCTAGTTTGGAAGATGCTCTTTCATTTGGTGAAGTTCAGTAGCATTGCAATCGCCTGGAAAACACTCACCCTGCCTCCAACTTAAAATGCAGTTACATGCTCACTCTGCTGCTGCAAATTGCTTTTGGTTCCCTCCCTCCCCTCCCTGCATTACTGTCTAAATTACAAAGATTGAAGCCTGCTTTCTAATCTGCTTTTGCCTTATGTTTACTGCCGGGAGCACAAGTTCGCCCCGCGCTTCGTGTCCGCCCGGGGCTGGCCCCTGGCACACGGGCACCCAGCAGCCCCAGCCCTGCCTTCCAGACCCTGACCCTGCGCGGGGTTCAGCTCTTCCTCCATGAAATTCAGCTTGGAAGGAGAGGAGGAATAATTAGTGTCTACAGCTCAGCAGCCTGCCTACGCTTAATGTGTATTAGTGTTACAAACTGTCCTGATGCAGTTAGCACGTTCATTATGTGCCCAGCCCTCTTAGAGCCAAGATGCAGCACTTGATTTACATTTTTGCTGTCAGATCTGATTAAAAATTAAGTTGAACACAGTTGTAGGAAAGCAAAATTAACATTCTTTTTGAGTAATACCATATAATTTAATGCAACAATTAATACAATTGAGTCATGCAACTGCTAATATACATCTAGTGGAGCCCAGGGTTGGAAGGAGGCAGGGACACGTCGCCAATTTTCCACTCTAAAGGAGCTCAGGCAAAGGTATGGGAAAAACCAGGGGGCCCTTTGACAGTTTCCTCCAAATTAGAGGAAAATAAATAGGATACTGGAGTTCTACAGAGTATTGTTCCAAGGAGGCAACTCTCATTGGGCACACCTTGCAAGACGTGTGGAAATTTCCACCCTTACTTTTTATTTTAGGATTTTTGGAGAACCTTCCCAGCATCAGCTGAACACAAGATACATCTGGAGACTCCTTAAAGCCCAGCACCAGCTGACATGACCTTGCTTATCCTTCTCAAGCTGCACACGCTCCCTCCAGCAGACCACACATCCCTCTGCAGAAGACTCGTGTCACCCTGATGGGACATGATGATTTTCTCCCCCTCATCCTGAGCAAACAGACGGTGGCAGAGCCCACACCCCAGAAACCACAGCCATGGCCATTCCACGGAGCTCATCTCGCCTCAGTCCCCACGGGATTGATTGCTGGTTAATCCCAAGCAACTGCTAGTTACTAAATAATACACAGAGCAACGTTACAGAGTTTTCAGCAGCTCCAACTACCTGCAAACCTCTCGGCAGCCCCTGGAAGGACAAGCAGAGCATCGAAACACGCAACGAGGGTTTGCTTTACTCACTCTGCTCTGACAATTTTAATATCCTGGTTTATCTGTAACAGTTAAGGGCCTCGGGATACGTGATCCACAGAAACATTTGCCACTTACTGTTAGCAGAAATGGCTCGAGGCAAAGCCTGCATGAGACAGCAGCATGGTGCTGCTGCTCCCAGCCCAGCGTGGCTCACCGTGGGCTCCCAGTGCTGGCAGGGTCTGTGATGGAGCCAGAGGAGAAGCTCCCTACCCTTAGGGCCCATCTCACAGCCATCAAATCATCACGGCAAGACACAGTTAAAAAGCATCCCTAGAGAAAAATGCCCCTGGCCCAGAGGCTGAGCAATTCCGGACAGTTCCCATTTCTTGGCAGCTTTCACACCGAATGGAGACAGCTGATGTACTGGGCTTTCAATACAAGGGCCATTTAGGATTGAAAAATAGAGAGAGGTTTATACACAAAATAGAAGCATTTCACAAAAACTCCATCTCTCACTCTCTCTCCCAAGAATTATTGTCCCTTATTATGCTGCAACAATGGCAGGATTCACTCCCTCGCTGAGGTGAGCGCCATCGTTTCTCCTGTCACTTTGTAAAATAGGAGAGGAAAATAACATTGACCCGAGATGTGAGCTGAGAGGATGAGGGTGCTGTGAAATGCTGGAACTTTTTGTCTGCTGATCCTCATCCCCCAGCAGCGGGGAGAGAGCAGCAAGGGCACCGTGCCACGGAGGGGCAGCGGCCGCTGAGCTGGGGCTGCGAGCGCCTGCGCTGCCCGGGCAGATGATTCATCCTGAGACAGGGGCTCTGTTAAACATGGCAGCAATTTTTTTCCATTAGCAGCATTCTGCAAATGTCATTCAAACTGCCCAACATTTCTGTGGGTATTTTTGGCTCCTGTGAGTGCCGAGGTTCATTGTGTAACCTACCCATCGCCTCGACTCTGCGCATCTATTTATATCCACGCTCAGGCAGGCACAGAAAGGTCTGGCTCTGCAGACAGCCCAGAACCAAGAGGTTGCTGGTCAGCAGGCTGCCTGTTGCTGCATTCCTCTTATTTTCAGACTTGCTCTAAAGCAGCTTGATGTCAGAAATCCAGAGAGATGGTCTGGGCTAAGCACCCTCGCTTGGATCCAGCTGGAGGTGGGATACAGGCCTGTTGGCCAGACAGCTGCTGAAGAAAATACTTAATTCACCCTGGATGCTCTCTACCTGCCAACTCAAATTCTGACTCAGCTGTTCCCCTAATCCAGAGACCGAGAAGTTTTCAGTTGAGATGTGGTTTACACCCAGGGTGGCAGCACCCCAGCCTTTCCTTGCTGCAGCTCCTGGACGCCAACTCCAACAGCTCACAGAGAGGCTGGGATGCTTGGAGTACATCAGCTTGAGAATGTTCTTCCAGGGGTTGCAGTCCCAGCCAAGTCCGAGCAGCGGCATTGCCTTACCCAGAGAAGAGTTTCTGTTTGTGAACCTGAGCAGCAGAACAGCCTCGTCTCGCTGTAATGGGCATCATTCATTTACTGCTTAGCAGAGGTGCTCAAATTCTTCATCCCTAAAATTAATGCCTGGCTCTTTGAATCGTGCTCAAGGTGTCTCAGCCCGTCTCCCATTGCTCCTTGCAGTGTCTCTGCCCCAGAATACACCAGCTGAACATTTCTGCCTCAGATCTTTAATAAGAGGAGTTTCACCATAGCTTATTATTGCTAAAATTAAATGTCACCTTGGGTTTTCCTCGCTCACTTTAGCACACGCTGCTGCTGCTGCCTTCTACATCTATAAAAGGAAACTTTACAGCTCTTTACTCCCTGCTTCTTAAAAACTGCATGCAAAAAGAAATCTCTTATTTTTACATGTGCAGGAATAGTTTGTGTTGCACATTCATCACAGCAACCTTCTGGGAAAGCTGCACAACTCTGGGACTGATGCAAACCAGGTTGTGGAGCAGCAAGAAACACACTGGGGGAAATGAAGATTCTTCATCACCTTCTGAAACCTCTGGGGTTTTGCTCCATTTCACCAGTGCAGGGGTGTTGATCTACAGGGCACTTCACCCTGACCTGCTGCTACTGCCTTAACCCTAAAACCAAAAACACGCTTGTCAGGGGCAGAGGGAGCCCAGAGGTACCTGCTGAGGTCTGCAGGGGCACAGGGATGCTGCCAGACAAACATTTCAGGACAAGGAAACTTAAGTCCAAATTCCACTGCCTTCCAGTGAAAAGTCTCATCCCACAAACTGTTGAATTAACCTGCCTGACACTGCTCCTATACTAAGGTGCTGCTGGGGCAAGAAAAGGCAGTAAACAGGCCTGCTCCTGCTTAAATCCAAGGGATACTCCAGGAAGAGTAAACACTGAGACTGCTGCTCCTGCTCTCCTTCCCAAAGACAACTCGGGTCTGTGAGCCCAGGGGCTACACCCAGCAGTTATTTACAAGCTCTCCAAAATCACCAGATTTTTATGGATTCATTTCAGGGAGGATCCCCAGGTAGCCCTCCCTGTGCCTGGGACCAATCCTGCTTTTAAATTACCCTCAAAAGGATGCTTTCATCCTGAAAGAACACAGCTCCTTTCCCCCAGAATAACCGGGATACTTCTGAAGCTGTTTTGCCAGCATCCAGAACAGGCTGGGTTCATTTTTAATGACATCCTCATGCTCCCATTACACACCTACAAAGATTGTTTTGATACTTGAATATTTGACTCGCTAGTCAAAGTGAAGTACTAGATATTGAATACAAACTACCCTTGAAAATAGAAATCACTTAACATGAACTTGTTCTGTAGGATGAGATCTGGACTGACTTCCCAATTAGCTCCGATATGGGCGCCGACTGCAGACGACACGGGGCTGTTAATTAACTGCTGCAGCTTCCCTCAGCCTTTGGCAGCTCCTAAATGGATTTTTCTGTAATGGAGAGGGTGCACATATAAGGCAAGAGGGCAGCTGTGGAAAACAGGCAGTATCTCCTCGCCCCAGAGCCGAAAGCATCCTCACCAACCAGCACCGGGACTCACCCGCCCACGGTCGTCCTCCAGCTCGGGGCTGGAGCACCCAACTCTGTCCATGGGTGTAAAGTCTTAACAGAGATTCGACTACAAAGCCTCAGGAGATGGTTTCAGGTTGACAAGTCTTCCAAAAGGTTTAATTCAAACCTCTCTACATGGGCTTGGCACTGTGAGCCCGCGGAGCTGGGATCTCACAAGCCTGGCACAGCAGGACGTGGGCACCCAAGTTGTGGTGCTCCCCACCCTCTGTCTGCAGCTCGGTGCTGCCCAGCCAGCCTGGCTCAGGCTATTTTTGTTATTATTTTTATTATTGCTGAAATGCATATGAATTAGCTCTCTGGGGGCTTTGCACAGCTTTTTGTTTTGCTAAGCTGCATTTTCTTTTCCAGAAACCTTATTTTGATGTAAATCTTGTAAACAGGGGACTAGTTCCTTCAAATGCTGAGCACAAAAACTCTTCCAGAGAAGTAGATCAAAAGTCTGTGGTTGGCTTAATGAAAGATTGTCAGTCTTGACAATTAGGTTGGGAAGATCCACATGGATTGCGGGAGAAGAGACAGATTCAAGGGTTTAGTAATTGCCTGGGAGTAGAGGGAAGGAGCGATGCAAACCAGCAAGAATGGGCGTGGGGGATGAACCCTTCATTTTTATTACTCTAAATGTCCTCGATGTAAAGTGTGCGTTGTTAGAGCTCACACAAAGCAGCTGCACAAACGCTGAGCTTGGAGACAAATAGAAAATTTAGCCCTTTAGAAAAATGGCTCAATATTTAAAGTGTTTTCCTTGCAATCAGGTGTACCCATTTTTATTCCTTTTCAGGTTGTGTGCCATTCCCGAAATGACTGCTAGGGGATAATTACAGTGCTCCTCACAAACCAAGTAGAGGCTACACAAGAAAAGCAGCCAAGCTGTCAATAGCACGGCAGCCAGGGACAGACACTGCCTGGGGTGACACGGAACGCATCGATCCTGCCCCACCAGCACGGCGCAAAACGGGGAGGACACGGCGGTGCTGGGGAGAGCTGGGGCTGGGCACCGGGGGGGAGAGAATGCTCTTGGCTGAGGTCTGATCACCCCAAAGGTTGGTTTGGCTGTGTTTTGAAATCCAAAGGCATCAGTCATTTCTTTTAGGGGAGTAAGAAACGAGCAGCTGCACCCTGTGCCCATTGTGCTCACGGGTGAGGTGCAGCTCCAGCCACACGTTGTGCAACACACGAGTGCAAGCAAAGCCCAGCCCAGGGTCACTCGAGAGCCTCCTGCACAAGCTCAGCAACAGGTTATCACTGTCCCCAAGGTTCTGCCAGGAACAAGCAGCTGCTGGGGCTCACACTGCAGCCTGCAGGGGGTTACTGGTGTGTGAACAGACTCACCAGCACCAGGAGCTCTTCCCAAGAGCTCCTGAAATGGAAGTGCCATGATATTCACAGTAAATTACCTATGGGAGTACAGGAAAAGAGACATCAAGATTGTCATATTTACATGAGTGGTTCCTCCTTTTTGAACCTGGGTATTAACAGCCCACAATCAATCAGAAGCCCAAAGAAACAAAAGGGTTTTGAAGTTCCTGGCATACAGCAAATAATCTTCAGTGATGTTTGTGTGGAAACCTCACTGGCATTACATGCAAGGAAATAAAAGGTTTTTGATAAAAACAAGAACTATGAAGCTGGGCTGCCCCTGGCCAGCAGCTCTGCTTCTGAGCCCAGGAATGGGCTGGAACAGGCAGCAGGGCTACGACCACGGGCACCGTTTGCCATGTGCACGGCTCTGCCGAGGCACCTGCTCCTCAGCTCCCTTCCCACCCTCTCAACCCCCAGAGCCAGGCCACACCAAGCCCCCAGAGCTCACCACGAGCAGCACAACACAGGGAAAAACAAGCCCAGACATAAAAATGCAGGAAGTTTTATCTGGAAATGAAGTCTGAAGCCAAGAGGAGCCTCCTGCACACTAAGCTCTGTGACCTCATCTCTGGATGAGGAGAAGCAAAACAGTTAACTTGGGAAAGGAAGAATCATCCTGCTTTGGCTTTTATCTAATCTTAGCTGGACACAGCAGATTATGCAGAATACCAAGGAAAGCAACATAAGCAAGATCCTTTCGTACTTGAAATTATCCACATTATCTTGAAAATAAATCCTGCCTATTGCCCCTTTGAAGTTCTGTCATGATTTTTAATCACGGAGCTGGGGCTTGGCTTTTTAGGTGACTTCATCAGTAATTTATGCTAATAGATGCCTGTGCTGATACTGCGTGTGTATCTCCCGATCAGTCTAGATGCCAGGGCCACGATAACCACGGGAACATCAGCACGATGGAGACTGGGTCACAGAATGACATTGGCATCGCTGGGGCTGGCTCTGCAGAGCCTGGGCTTCGAGCACAGGCAACAGGGCAACTTTAAGCTTGGTTTTGTTCACAGAAATCATGACAGATGAACTTAGTCCTCTAGCATCTTGGACGGCCCCAGAGAGGCTCAGAGCCCCTGCCAGCCAGCAGCAGGCAAAGGGCAGCTGCAGGAAGAGCTGTCGCCTGCTTTCCACTGCCCTGGACATGGCACCAGTAGTGACCACCCTGGCCCCAGTGTGAGAAGCCTGATAACCAGCCTGGCCCTGTAAGCAGGGCCACGGGGGAAAAAAATAAAAAGTCTGTTTTCACATATTCTATTGGCAGCAGGTAAATATTTTACAAGCAAAACATAAACACTTTCAAAGTGAATCCAAAATAACCAGCACTTGTTTCCCACACACCAGCTCCAGCACCCGCCTGCGGAGAGGGAGCATCAGCTGGAACCTGCTGAGTCAGCAGAGTCTCCCTGTTAACTGCTTCTCTGCAGTGCCCTGGCCCTTTACTGTCCCTCTCCAGCCTCGGCTCAGGGTTTCTCATGTGAGGAGATTACACGAATGACTGGTGAGATCAGTTTAGGAAAGTTACTATTGCTTTCTGCAGTTATTTTCTATTTCCTCAATGAAATTACTTCAGTACAGAGAAGAATGAGGAGTCACTTCCATGGTCTGGGGAGCTGGCACTGCTGTGAGGAGCCACCCCCAGCCCCCCAGAGCACCAAGCCCTGCCCTGTCCCACCTGCCTGCTCCTCCCACCAGCAGGCACTGCAGATTTACAGAGAATCACTTTAACAGAGAATAATGTGAAATGAGTCCCCTCAGAATATCTCACCTGTGAAGGGTGATTACATCTTTTTCTCACATAAGAAAGACCTTAAATAATATTAGGTCTTACAGGCGTTGCCTGTGGTTTTGAGGAGGAAGAATAGATGTGTAACCTTCATGGATGAGGGGCCGTGTATTTATTACCTAGCAATGGAGGGATGGAAGAGCAAATAGATCTGTTTAGGAGCAAGCACAGCAATGAATCACACCAGTGCAAGCAGTTCATCGTCACTGGGAGAAGAGTGCACAGGGGAGCAGCCCAGCTCAGACACTTCTTTGGGTTTTCTTCTCCTCAGAGACCCCCTCTGCCCCAGAGCAAGGAACACATCACACCAAGTCTCACCACGTTTACACTGAGAGTGCTCGAATGACACAGAAACAGTATCTCCTGAGGTACCCCCTACCCTACCCACCCAACCCAGGTGCTGGGCACAAGGAGCTCTCGACAGCACCTCAGCCCCCTCTCTTCAGCTCCAGGCACCCCCCCTTTCACACAGCAGCTCCCTGGGTTCCACCACCACACCAGGGTGACACAGAGCAGGACACAGACCCTGCTCAGACACAGCATCACCCACCAGCTCGTGCAGCCCTGGGATGGATGCCAGGAAAGCCAAGCCCAAAACACCTACTGCATCAAACCTGCCACCCCCGTGTCAGAAAGTTCAGTCCCCCCTTTCCCAGGGCTCAAAAGCAAGCCCAAGAGATTGTCATCTTGCTAAGGGGCTGATCCTGAACACGCCCAGCCACAGCACCCCGGGGCCTGGAGCACCCACAGTTAGGGGCAGGGAGCTGGGATGCTGGGGGGCTGTGTCCCAAGCCTTAGAGCCCAGCTGCTGCTCTCCAGAGCCATGGCACAGAGCACGAGCCACCCCCAGCCTGTGCACCCCTGTCAGCACGGGTCCCTGATGGGGACCACCATCACTGGGGTCCCACCAGGCGGCCGGAGGAGCTGCCCCTGCAAGTTCAACTCTCTTTGCAGGACACCAGCAAAGGCTGGGAGTTGTTAGTTCAGCTCCCATGACTCTCAGCCTCTCCTATAGCAACAGAGTAGTGGAAGAGAAATAATAAATAATAATAAATCCTAAACGAAAATCAAACCGCAAATTCTACTGGAATTTGCTCAAAAGGAACGAGAATCAATTGCAGCCTGTTCTCAGTTCTTTAAGGCAGCCTCACATTGTTTCTAACAAAACAAAAAAAATCAATAACAAATGCTTCTTATGGTTCATTTTTTCAAGCTCAATACCAGCCACGCAATTTGGTTGACAATTATGAGAGATCTGTTATGTCACCCAGCCCTTTTTCTGCTGCCCAGCCAGCCACAGCCCGCAATCATGTGTTATTGCTTGCAGGTACATCTTTAAATATTGGTTTGCTTTCCACTTTTCTACAATGATCATTCAGAAACAAACTGAATTTGCTGATCAATGTCATTGTCTTGAAAGCGACGGTTATTAATGCCTTCGGTTTGTTGCTGGCTTCTAAACTTTTCTGATCCATTAGTTATGAGCCCCCATTGATTGAAAACACACATCCTCACAGCATTGTTTTTTCAATGAAAAAACAAAGAGCTTTTTACAGTCACTTTTCCCCAGGAGGCAGAGCGGAGTTCTTAAAACCAGCACGAGATGATAATGTAATTTCACCACAATAACTTCCTTTGTGAGTAAAAGTGACAAAGCTATTTTTGAAGTGCTTCATTAAAGATGACTTCATTTTATTTCTAAATCATGCATTCTCCTCCGTCTCCTGCCCGTGCTTTCCCAGATCCATCTGCTCTGATCTTCAGATGCTGGATCCCCAGCCACACAAACTGGGGTGTTTCTCTGCCCTGCTCTGCCAGGCTCCCAGAAAGGAGTTCCCTTGCCCCGGGTGTCCCAGCAGACCCCGAGAGGCCTCCTGGGCACAGGACGAGCACAGAGCACCCTGTGGGAAACGAGCCAGGCTCCACCAGACCCGGCTTCTGGCCACGTCCTGGGGGCTTCGTGTCACCAACAAAACCCTCAACGAGCTCAGCCCTGGCTCCAGCCTGGGTCAGGTGGGTCTGTACCAGATGAGGAGAGCAAGAGAAATCCTCCTCTTCCTCAGAGGAGGGCGAGGATTAGATGCCATTCACTGGTAAAGGTGCTTTTGCAGTGAATTTACCTCAGATACACAACACCAGTTTATTTTCTTCATGGGAAAATGACATTCCTGGAGAACCATGTATATTTAGAGACACAGTTAATCAGCACTGGACAGTCACTACTCTGGAGTAGGTCATAGAAACCCCTCCAAGCCTGTTAAACATCCAATAAACCCAAAGGAAAAAAAAAAGTAATAACATATATATATATACACTGGAAATATATCCAATTTGAAAATCCTTGGCTGGGTTCAATCCTGCAAATCACTTAAACGTGTTCCTAACTCAAAGGTAATGAATCAACTTACTGAAGTCAAAAGATACTTGAAGATCAAACCTGAAGTTCTCAGATCAAGTCCCACAGGAGGTGCCACCAGTGGCCCCAGCAGCCCTCACAGCGCCGAGGGGAGCGACCCCAGTGCACCACATGGCCAGGACACCCCCCCAGACACCTCCACCTCCAAGCTGATCGTGGCCCAATTCAAAACCAACCATTTATAAATCTACAGATTACCAACTTTGCCATTTCACTGCAATTTACGAACACTGGAAGTGATCATTATGTCTCATTTGGTGAAGAAGAAAAAAAAGTTGCTTTATAATTCTCTGGCATTTAACTGCCCTAAATACAACTAACCCTGCCAGGGAAATCTGAACACTTCGAGCAAGTCTAACATTAGCTGCTTTTCCTTTTGATTGAAGATACTCCTAAAAATGTCCTATTGATCCTGAGAGAAGAGGATCATTCATCTCCCCCGGAGCTGCACTGAAGTGACCTTGCTGAAAGGGGGAGCGAGTGGCCCTTGATCAGCACCAAGGGGAAGAAAAACCTTTGTCCAGACCTCAGTGCCCGGGCACCGTGCTCTGCTGGGCTCCTTGGGGTGCAGTGCCCCCAGCACCATGGTGGGTTGGGCTGGGGAAATGCTGGTGAAGCTGCACAAGGGGTTAATAATTACAAATAACTGCCGGGAGCACAGAGGTTGTGCCTTGTCCTTGTTTCACCAGGTGGAAAAGAGAAAAAATCTCAGTCTGATTAGGGGAGGAAGCAGCGAGTCCCCGAGGCTGTCTGCAGGCAGACCTGGCACAGCCGTGCCAATGAGAAACAGCAGAAATGAGGTTACTTCAGCAGAGCAGGGCAAGAGATGACTCTGAAGAGGGGGAGAGTAGGGATGCTGCATGATGAGGGACAGACCCTGCACCCTCTGCTTCTCAGCCGTGAGCCAGCCCCAGCTGCCTGCCCCTCGCCCGTGGGTCTCACCACCCCACCCAGCTCCTTCCCAACAGCTCAGCAGAGCAAGACAACCCTTTTTGGGGAAGGGGGAATGAGACCAAGAGTACTTTTCCTTATTAATGTCTTGTGATCTGGAGCATGTGATGTGTGCACTTGATGGTGGACTGGAGAAGGCAATGAGAGAAACTCCCTGAAGCCATTTCTGCTCATTCTCCTCCTTGCTTCTGGAGCATCCTTGGGGATTGCCCTTCTCAGGGAGGAGGAGGGTGACATTCTCAAGGAGGTTATTTACAAGTGCTCTTTACTCGAGATCAAATGTGTTGAGGCCGGTGAAGAATGATTTCAATTTTGCCTTTAAAACTTGGATGAAAGCCTGCTGACGGTGCAGAGCTCCCCTCTGCCCAGAGATTAAACTTCTGCTGCTGCTTTAATCGGGGCCTGAGCAGCGCTCGCCAGCGGCTCTGGGTGTTAGCAGCTCTGAGAGCAGGCTGCACAAATAACCCCTCTGCATCTGCGTATTGCTCAGGATGCTTCTGATGCATCAGTGGCTGTGTCAGACCTGGGAGCACCCCGCAGGACAGGGCAGAAAAAAAGCATCTGGAAAACCAGGAGCAAAGATAAAACAGAACTGCAGTAGTCAAACAAACTGGACTGAATTCTGGATTAGTGCAGGCTCTCCTTGTGACCTTGAACACTGGCAGTGATTTGGGGGCAGGATGGCAGTGTGAGGACACAGGCACCCTGTGCAGTGTGCGAGTTTATGGAAGGTCTCTATTCAAACATCCAAAGCAATTTATAGCAAGAAGTACCTTTGGCATGCAGCATCTCCTGGGAAATGACTGTCTAGCTGAGGTTGATCACCCTTGACTTCACCTAGAGCTGTTTACTCCCTGAGCCAGCAATTAATCCCACTGCCTCCCCACCCCTAAGACTCAGCTGTTAAAAGCAAACCCCAACAAAAGCAATGGGCTCAAGAGACACCTCTTATCTAGCAGCACCTGCACTGGTTCTGTGAGGTCCATTCTCCACCCAGTGTAATGCAGAGCAATGCAACAAACCAGTAAAGCCCCCAAGGACCCGAGGTGTTTGTAATCACAGGACCCACTTCTGCTGCAGCTCTGCAAGGACTCCAAACACAAGCTGCCCAGGAAGGACCAGACCAAGACTCCAGCATTTTCTATGAAGCACCTTCCAGCTCCACAGCTACAGGACATGAACACAGACCAGGTTCACCAAAGCCTTTGCTTGTGGCAAAGCAGACATGTCCCTGCTGTTATCCCGTGCCCAGCAGGTCATAGTCCTCTGCTGGGATCATACTGTGCTATTTTTGTGTTGCTGTGACAGCAGCAGAGGTGGTGGGTTCTGCTTTGTCACAAGTTCAGGAGCAGGCAGTGCCTATGGACACTTCACCAAATGCAGACAAGAGCCTTCAGCCCCTGGAGCTGCACAGCACCACAGCAGCTTTCTCTCCAGGGAATGCTTCCTGAAGCCTTTGATGGCTTAATTAGTTACCTTCAGCTAACTAGTAAATTGCAGTAAATAGGATGAGGGGCATTTTGGCTCTTTCCAGAAGAGCACAGTTCCTAAATTATTCACTGATTGCAGTAAAGGGCAAGTCCTTCCCAATAAATTCCAGGAGCATTTGCTTCCCAGGCTCATCCCCATCACAGACCACAGCCCGCCTGACACTGCTCTCTGCCTTGGCCAGAGGGGAGCATCCCTCCATCCCTGCTTGGAAAGTCCAGCAATAGAAAGCCTCGGAAGAGTCCTCAGGCTAAGTTATCAGGCTGAATTTATAAAGGAAAATTAGGAATCCATCGTGTTATTCCCTCGTGTGCAGCTACAAGCTCCTCCAGCAGCACACAGGCTGCTCCAGCACTGGTCTGTGACAGTGCCACAGTGTCCTGCTCATTCCTGTGACACAAACAAGCGCCCATGTACATGCAAAGCTGCAGCCTGTTCCCTTTAATCCCAGACACCTACAGCCTCCTTCACCCAGGAGCTCTGGGTACCAGTTTCACAGGGTGCCCCCGGACACTCTCCTCCCAGCTGGAAGGGCTGATGGGGAGCATGTGCTGCTCAGCAGAGGTCCCAGGGGTCCCCTCTCCCAGCCCCAGCTCCTGGGTGTGCTGCTCTCTTCCCCTGCTCTTCATTTAGCCTGTGGAGCGTGAAGTGCTATTAAACCTGTCCTTAGCCACTTCAGAGGGACAGCTGAGCCTGCCACGCTCCACCAGCACCTGATTTATTAGTCAGTTCTCTCAGACTTTAATCTACTCAGAGGAGTTTTTTTTCCCCCTAATTCATAAATGGGTATCTATTTAATCTTCAGTCAAACTACTCCTTGCTTGATCTTTAAACTGTTAACACCAGGTTTATCCCACAGCTCTCCAGAGCCACGTCTCCCACAGGCAGCAGGAGCCCAGCAGGCACTGGGAGGGAAGAGCTGGCCATGCTGCTCTCACCACGTTCAGGCTCCAGCTCACCAAAAGATGACAAAAGCATTATATGAGAATGGTGATTGTTTTACAGGAAAGATATATATTCACTTCCAGTCAAAACACAGGCACCTGCTTCCCCTGATCCCCGAGGAACGATGACAAACACCGACTGTGGGTGATTTTGGCCTTTGTTAAATGCAGTCCCACAGCCCAGCACAGTCACCCCCCCACGCCTTGGACAAAGCCAGATCACCACGGCCACAGTCACATATGCACTGAAATGCCTCCGGGATTTAAAAAAAATCAGGTATTTGACCAAATAAAAATGGCACAGAATGCAGAATTTTCACAAGGGTTTGATCTCCCTTCCTGCAGCAATCACTTATAAAAGCAAAAAGTTAAAACTCTGCATAAACTGTATTTGTTTTATATTTTTAAAGAACCTACATAAAATAATACTTCTCTAAAGACAAGCACTTTAAATAGTTCATGTTTCCAGATGCAGTTCCATTTTTTCCTTCATGTTTGAAGAAAGCAAAAGCCTCCCCTGGGAAACTATGGAAATAAACTGTAAAGAGAGGCTCTGGGTTTTTTTCTTGGGTGTTCTTTTTTTCTCCCCCACCACGTTTCAACACCCAAGTCATGTCCCACCATGAAGTGGAAGGTGGGGTAGAGCAGATTCAATCTAATGAAGACTGTGTGTACACCATCTAAAATAAAGCCACACCAGCTCTGTTTCACTTGCACAAGACCCGCTTAAAAATATTATTGTCTCATCACCAAACAGAAACAACACACACAGACACCAGTCATGGAATTTAAACAAGTATTTCAGATTCAAATTGAGAACCAGAAGAAAATCAACAAAGTCCTGTCTGAGCCCCCCCTCGGGTGCTGCTGGGCAGCAGGACTGGATACTCTTCACGGCCAAGGCCACATCAGCTTTTCCTGCTCCTCCACCCCACGCTCAGCAGCTGCTGAGTGTCCACTGCTGGCAGCAAGGTGCTGTCCTGGCAGCATCAGCTGGACACCAGCAGAGCCACCCTGGCAGTGCATCCATCACCAGCCACCGGGGCAAGCTGGGAACACTGGAGGGCAGCTTGCAAGTCACACTGCAAAAAACTATTTGTTTTCTGTCTTCTGAAATTTATTTTCTCTGCTTCCTTAACACCTTTAAAATACCAAATAAACATCAGATTAAAAAAAAACCAAACAAAACTAAAAGCAGCCTTCTCTCCCTCCCCGTGGGCAGCACCACGAGGCACGAGGGGAGCCTCCCACGCTGCCCTTTCGATCCAGAACCACAGAGCTGCTCAGGATAAAACACAAAACTGTTCATTGCTTGCTAAGCTAGAAAGCGCCAAAATTAACCTTCTGCCCAGGCACTGGCAGCCCTGAATAACAAGCCTGAGGCTGGCACAGCAGCCTGGCTCAGATGGGTGTTAAACGGGCCACAGCGGCCAGTTTAACGGGTGTGAGAGGTGGGGGGCAGGCAGGGCAGGTCCCCTCACAACCCAAGAGCTGTTGGGAGACCCCCGGGAGAGGGTCTCTGACCCCCTGTCCACGCAGCCACACGGGTCTCACACAGGTCAGTCACACACAGAAGCTCTGCAGAGCCAGGCAGGAAAATTCATGAGCAGTTTCCCACCCACAGAAGATTTCCCCCCTCACAGGCCCATTCTTTTTGCCCCCACACACCTCAGTGTTTCACAGCACCTTGCCCACGGGCAGTGCCAATGCTACAGGAAAGCTCTTTTCCCCTGGCTGTGCCACAGGAGCCTCCTCGTGCCCAGCACGGCGGGTACCCGCTGCCAGGCGATGCCTCGTCACCTCTCTGCTCTGGGCAGGTACGGCCAGATCCACCCACAGCTTCCCCACCCAGCACCTCAACTTTCTCTGCATGCACTGGAACGACTGAGAAATTGGCTGTGAATTGGAAACAGGCCTTAGATTGCAGCAGGATTGGGGGAAAAAAAGGCTGGCTGCAGCTGGCCAAATTAATTCCCAGCATAATTCCACCAAAGTCTGATTTGAACAGGCGTTTGAGCAACGTGCTCTTCGCCTGCCCTTTGCGTGTGCAGAGAGAAAAAAAATGGCATTAGCAACCCATTCCAAATCTTTGCATGGGCAATTAGACATGTGGGTAGTAAAGTGCCCCGTGCACTCATGGGCTGGCAGGTGACCAACCTTCTGCTCAGCCAGTTGGTGTATTTGTAGGAGAAAAAAAGGAGATACCCTTCCTGGGTTTCATACAATGGACCACACTTTGAAGCTGACAGGTTGAAAATAAATCACACGAGAATGTACCAGAAAGCCAAGGAGCATACCAAGTCCCTTTTGTAAACTGGTTCCGTGCAAGATAATCACAAGCAGAGGCTAATTCTGCAGTCTCTAATTTTCTTGTCTGACTAAGCAGGCATAATTTACACCCGTCAGTTGCAAATGGCTTCTCCCACCAACCCTAAAGATACAGGGCTTTTTTATATTAAAAAAAAAAAAAAAAAAGATTATTTCTTACCTCTGCAGAAAGAGGATGAAGAATACACACAAAGGCTGCCTGACACAAATATGCATTTCCACTCAACCTAGTTCAAAAGATTATGTTGCAGCACAGAAAAGGGAGCACTTGACAGAGCTGAGTGGCCAAAACAGCTTCTCCTCTCGGGGGACGAACACATGCTGTGACAAAAATAATAATTTAAACTGGTCTTCCTTATTCATTAGTTCCCCGTTGCCCTTTTCAGCCCCCACGACAGGCTACAATCACACGAGTGCTCCTGCTGCTGTCGGGGCTGAGGTGGGGCCGGGGGCATGTGCAGCTCAGCGCCCCTGTATGCTCCTGCTGCCACCCCCGTGGCTCATCCCACTGCCAGGCAGCTCCTCGTGCTCCCCGTTTCTGCTGCCTCGGGTGGCTCTGTCAGTGTGGATGCTGGATCTCCGAGCTCATCTCCAGGTTCCAAACCAGTATCACTTCAAAAGAGGTGGCTGATCAAAGGAGCCCCTGAAGGGAGGTGCCCAGCGAGGGTCCTGCTGTGCGTGGTTCGATGTGAGGCTGGCACAGATGTGGCTGCCCCAGCATCAGCTGAACCACCTCCCACAGCTTCCCAACACCCAGCACCAAAGGGTCCTGTATTTGTCATCACCTCCTAGGTGAGAGCAACCCCAGGGAACAAGTGTCCCCACATGACAGCAGCTGGGGGTGGTGCTGCTGTAAAGACCCAGCTGGATTCCCAACAGGCACATGGCATCACTAAGAGCCAGGAGAGGACCCTCAGAGGAGACAAGGTGTGGGATAACTGATTAAAAATGAAACCAAGATCCCCTCTCCCTGTTAGCTCCTCATCTGAGGAGTGTCCCTTTGCCTCAGGCCCAGCACAGCCCTCAGGTCTGCCCCAGCTGTAAGGGGATGGTAGAGAGAACTGGTGACGCAAATGCCACCCAAGTGAAAAGCCCATTCGAGTCTCCTGCCAGCCTGGGGACACTGGAGACAAAGACAGCTGCTTCTCACCAGTTCTGCTGGCAGAGACCAGCAGAGTGAGGACCAGTTGGTCCCAACATGAGCACCTGGCTCGTGTTGGAGCCCTGACGCTCGCTACGAGGAAGGGATTTGCACCAAGGTGAGCTTCACAGACCTGAGAGAAGCAGCCTATTGATCTGCTCAGACACTGGGGCCCAACTCTCTCTGACCAGAGCCCTGGCCCCTGCAAACACCCCTGCAGAAGAACAGGAGGCAGCAGCAGGCAGCAGCTCCCTTCTCGCTTTCACAGCCTCTGCAGAGTGCTTCTGGTTTGACAGGAGCTCGCGTTCTCCCAGCGCCTTCGCCTGACTTTCACAATAATATATTCAGCAGAACTGGATACATTTCAAACCAGCTATTACACCACAGTATGTTCCAACACAAATATATGCAGTGTAGTGCAGCAACAATTCTTCCAGGAGTATTACTGTGCACCACAGATTGCAGGAGCAGCGCATTTCCCCGCGCTGCGCCCGGAGCCCTTCCCCAAGAGAGCAAACCTGCTGCAAGTGTCAGCAGTGGGAAACCTCCAGACACCCAAGTCATCTGTTCAGCAGCCGTGTTGAGCCAGTTCTGGAGCTTCCCACAGCCCCTCGTGGGGATGGCAGAGCCCCCAGGCCAACCATGCCCAGAGAGCGCCCGGCACGGGCTGCGCTTCTCCCCTCGCGGACGAGGCACCGAGCGGGAGCTGGGAATTCGTCCTCCTCCTCCCCACAACAAGCAGAATCCCACACAAATTACAGCAAGATGGGGTGTGTGTGTGTGTGTGCAATGCATTTTTGCTGTTTGCTTGTGCAAGAGGTCCCAGAGCAAGGGTGGCAGCAGCACGTTGTCCTGGCTGTTGGTGAGGAGTCGGTGCCTCCTGTGCCAGGCCAGACCCCAGCTCTTTGGGTCCACCAGTTAGCACCCCAGAAGGAATTCTCACCCTATCCACACTTGCCAACAGAAAAATCTACTGAGGCACGTGCAGAGCTGCTGGAGGAGCCAGAATTGAACCCGGGGTGTCAAGAGAAGGGAGAAGAAACAAGAACACGAGCAGAGCAGAGCGGAAAGAACAGAGGGATTGCTCCTCATCCTGCATGAGCCCGTGAACCACAAGGTTAAATTTAATTTAGCAGCCCATCAATCAAGCTGCTGGGTGTCAAGCGTAGGGCTGGCAGGGACTGTTCCAATAGAGGGCACTCAAGGCCCAGAAATCTGCATTTTCCAGCCCCGGTGTATTTACTCTCTGGTATTTGAGATGACTGGAGCACATGAATCTCAGTAATGTGAGCACTGGGCCTCGTAACTCACATTGATTGCAGTTATATTACACCTGATGCAGATAAATCTAAACAAAATGCATGTGGATGCAGCTAATTCAAACAAACCGGTTTAGATACCATTAAAAAAATAAAGACAAGCCTCTTTTTCTTCATTAGTATGGAAAAATGCCACAGCCATAGAAATGGTTCTGTCTCTTTCTGCAAGGTTCATACTTCTGCTGCTGCTCTGAAGCATGAATCTTATTTGAAAAGGTCCTTTGTCAATCACTATTTCCCCCTAGATATTAATAATTTAAGCATTTCTTCCCCCTTCTGCAAGCAGTTCCTTTTCATGCTCAAAAATAAGGTCTTACACCCACAGTCTTCAGAACACCCATAAATCTAGAGTTTCATTTGTGGGTGATTTTAGTGTCTATTCAGAAGAACGTAAAGTGCACGCAATTATCAGAGCTCTACCTGTGTAACAAATGGAACCCTGAACACCGTGCGTGTTCACTGTGAAACAGGCAGCATGGAAACCCAACACACACACAGACCCTCCTGACAAACCAGGAATAACTAAGTGACTTCTAAGTGGTACACCATGTTCACAAGTTATTAACACAGCAGAGAGTTTGCACTAATTGATACAAATTAAATGATGAATTACCACATTACAGCTATTTTCACAGTGGTTACGAGCCAGGCAAATAACTTTCATTTTTAGCATCACTACAACAAGCCACAGAGAACCCCAAAGCCTTTCTGCTATCTGTGACTGAGGGAACAGACACAGGCTCCCAGCTGAGGTCCTAATGCACCCCAACAAAGCCCCCCCAGTTCCCCCTGACAGTGCCCACACAGCCCAGGGTCCCCCCAGTTCCCCCTGACAGTGCCCACACAGCCCAGGGTCCCCCAGAGAGTGACTGGGCAGCACTCACCAGGTAGCAGCTCTGGTCTCACATGGAGCTCTCCTGCAGCCACCTTCTCTTCTCTGCAGCCATTTTCCTTGCCCTAATGAGATGGTAACGAGCCAACCCCACCTCAGCTGCAGGAGGGCTTGGCCCGATGGGTCACTGGCCACAGGTGTGGCTCTGGGTCTGTATCCACAGGTCACACCCCCTAACAAGCAGCATTTGGGGGGTCATTGCCCACAGGTGTGGTTCTGGGGGCTGTATCCACAGGTCACATTCCCCTCAAGCAGCCTTTGGGGGTGAATTTTCCAAGTCAACTGTGGTGCAATATCTGTTAATATTTTCCAAAATACCCTTTTCAGTCCCCAGGGAGCAGCCCTGGGGTCCCCGTGGAGGGCGAGAGGAGGTAGATGGAGAGAGGAGCACTGCCCAGCCAAGGGCTGGGGAGCAGTGGAGCTCAGGGAGATGAAGGAAGGGAACCCCAGCCCTGCTGCATGAGCTCAGAGAGCTTTGGGAAGGCCACACAGAGCCCGAGCACAGAGAGGTGCAGCTGCAGAGACCCCTCTGCCTGCTGCCCGGGCACCTGGGGAGGTTTGCTCTCTAACTCCTGGCGAGTGCTCCTGTCCTGCCTTTCCGAGCAGCACGGGATTCCTCCTCTGACCTACATACACGACAAGGACTATTCGTGACCTCCACGCACCCATCAGATACTAATCAAATAAGAAAAATAAATCAACTCTTTGTGCTGGTACTGCAGTAGGATCCAGGGGCCAAGGCAATGGTTGGAGCCTTAGTGCCTGCTGCTGGCAAGAAGGCAAGGGCAGCGTCTTGGCACCGGTGATTCTGTGATGAACTAACAGAATATATCTGCACAGCTACATTTTAATTTAAACTGTCCACAGAATCTGAACCTCTTGTCCCAAATTTCTGAAAATGAAACCTCTTCTCCATGTGCTGGAGTCTGCAAAGAGTAAAGAGCAGACACAAATGGAAGAGCCCTCTCTACTCTCTCCCTCCCAATAGGCTTGTGGGGCTTTGTTTATCTCCAGGTGCAGAGATAAACCAGGTTGTGACATTTAATTTTAGAACAGGTTCACAGAAACAGCTGTCCTTCATTCAAGCAATAAGCAAACAAAATTTCCTCCCTGCCCTTTTGCTAAATCTTATGCTTTTTGGTGTCACGAGGGATAAAAATGCCCTTAACATGAGTCACCCTTTTCTGCAACTGTGTCTGACATTGGTAAGAAGATTTCCTGCAGGAGCTGAAGCCTCAGCCTGCCCACAAGCAGCAGCACTAGCTCTGAGACCAAACTCCACACGGTGCTTTGGAGATGCCAAGCGGTGCCTCTGCCTCTCTGGCAGTAAGGACCCAGGTCGTACCCAGGGGGACCTGCCCATCGCCCCAAACGTTAAACCCCAGCCCGGGGTGCCCGGGGAGGGACCGCAGTGGGCGATGGGAAGAGTCAGAGCACCAGCATCTCCAGGAGGGGCTGGTCCTGCCATGGGCGCAGGTCTCCTCGGAGACTCCTCCAGCTTCTCCTCACGATTCTGTGACGATAACGGGTCTCGGGTACCCTGTCCAATCCCGCACTGCTCCTGCTGCACAGAAACACCCCGAGCCCAGGCACCAATGCAGCTGGCACACGGGGCCCCCCACCTTCTCCACCAGGCGACAAAGTTTGCCTTTAACACGTGGG